>JASKGM010062779.1:0-17529 GCA_034509205.1 Ceratonia siliqua
GGAGAAGTTACAAAATATAGATTCTACTTTAATTAGAATTTCTCATTTTACTTCTCCTTCTACTTCAAGAAGAAGCAAATACGAACAGCTCAAAAAATTACAGAAGTCATTATTTTCAAAATTTTAACTTCTCATTTTAACTTTAATTCAATCCGAACGGCCCCTAAATGTATTCATTTTCGGATTTAAAAAAATTCACGAGCATTCTATTTAATAAAAACACTTTGTATAAATTTTAAAATTAAAAAAAGAATTAAAACGTTTTACCGCATAAGATTGTAATTTGTAATATATGAATCATAGCCCTTTTTATTTTTTATTACTTTGTGTTTCACAAATTATGAGCATTTAATGATTAGGGAAGATAGTAATTGAAAAATATTTTTTTAATTTTTAAAATTATAAATTTATAACGTGAGATTTTATTTTTTAATAGTAGTTAAAATTATTTAAAATAACATACAAATATTGTATTAAAATATAATGTTTGTAAATGAAATTTTGAGAAAAAGAAGAACAGAAAGTAATGTACTGAAAAAGATATTAAGAAATAATAAATGAGAATATTAATCGAGGAGTTAAGAATGGTATAGGATGGTGTATGCGGTAGATTATTATTTAGTGTTGGGTGGTTATCGTGTGGTGTTGTGGTGCACCGTACGAGTTGAGACAGGTCCACGTAATGGGTTGCATCACCTCATTCATCACATCAATCCTGGTATAGAGACCGTACACACGACAAGACTAGTTTGGTTTGATTGGCCACTGGTTGGGAATAATACATCAATAATGGAGGGAAGGGGGTGTTTGTTTCTCAGGAAAAATAAATGAGAGAAAATTAATTGGGGATTTTATAGGAACGCTTTGTTTGAGGACAGAAATGATTCTCACTTGTGAGAAATGAATGTAAGTGTTGGAGTAGTGTGTGTCCTAGTTGGATTTGTTTTCCATTTATTGCTTGAAGGCATATTTCACAGTAATTTTATGCTCATGTCAGAATGATTAATGCCATATTTCTAAAACAACAATTATTAATCCAAATGATTCATTATGATTGAAAATGAGCTCTTTTTTTTCCTGTTCAAACCCCAAAATCCTTGACCAGAATTTGGTTCATTATTACAAACGGAGAAATTAACATCCCTCTGCATTAATGAAGGAGCACTGTGGAGGTCCAGCTGATGTGAAAGATGACCAGTGTCTAAAGTTATTGGAATTTAAGGCTGGCCATTATTTATTAATTATTATAAATACAATTAAATTTGTGTGGGCAAGACAAAGATTCTGCCTCAGACACTTCCACCCCATCCAAAGAGGAACCATGTCTTCAGAGGAAAATTCCCAAACAACTTTTTTCCCCAGCCATAAACATTGAGATTTGAGATGCAAGCTGAAACAAACTAGGCGAAGCCCCCCTCAGAATAGACGCTGAGAATCACTAGCGAGGGCACATGATCTTTCAAAAAATATTCTCCCTTCCTCGTAGTAGAGCTCCTCCCTCGCCCATTTGCGGGGAATATTACCCTACGAATCATGAACATCGCTCTTTCTTAGTGTTACCCAAAAGAAAATTAGCCCGAAGCAGCTCCACCCAAATTCATAGACACATCAGAATCATTCCATCATGTCTTTTCAGTATAGGACCTCGCTCCTCTGCTTCTATATCAGCCAGTTAGCATCCGATGCTCAATTTTCTGATCTGACCATGTCTTTAAACTCTCTCTCTCTCTTACCCCAGTTCATATTCAACCAAGGCTGCAGGGTTTCAGTTCGGAGATAGAAATATCAATATTACCATTACAAGCGAAGTTTATGTGCAACTTTGAAACACCAACCATTACTTCCCCACTACTAGATTCCCTGTTTATAGCCATCCAATAAGCAGATTTAACTGAAAAGACAGAATCTTTTTTTTTTTTTTTGGAAAAGTGCCACACCCTTGAATCACTAAAACTCTTGTGGAAGAAATACTGAAATAGAGGAATTTTCATAATAGCCTGAGGCTCAAGTTGGGTAAAAAGGCCATTTGGGATATTCATTTTCCTGGATGAACAATTCCTTCCACTCAATTAACTCAGAAACTCCACAAGTTGTTTTGGTTGTCCTTGTCTTACTCTTTACAGATTTTATTTTAACATTCTATTTAATAGATACCCAAATCAGGGGGAGACCCGTAAATCACTAAGTTGGTGAAACATATCTAAATCACTTTCTTTTTCTTTCACTTCTCTTTCTTTCTTTATTATCATATGATTATATTTTTATTTAGAAAAAAACATTCTTAATTTGTATATACACTCTAGGGCAATTTCTATTTATTAATTAAAGAATTCTAAATAGTTTTAAGCCTACATATTTTGTTTCAAAATAGTTATGATATTTCTACACTCCCATCCTCCACGCTCTTCCCACAACTTTTTATTTTAATAATATTGTTATTCACGTGGTACAATCTTTCCCAAATTTTTCATTCCACTACCTCATCTCTCTCGGGCAATCCTTCATTCTTCTCAACCTCTGCAAGTATCAATACAATAAAGAAAACTCGTATTCTCAACAAAACATAAGAAAGATTATATATATGTCCAATCTCTAGTGGTGGGGAAACCAACCAAGATGTATGTCATTTGACCCCGACCTCAGACTCTTTCTTCTCAACCTATTTTACCCTCTGTCAATTGTGACTGCAAGTGGGGTGTACGAATCATAATGCATTGGCAAAGAACTAGGCTTGTGGGTTGCAGCAAGAGTTTCGAGGTTTAGAGGGAGTGAAATGGATGAGAACTCATGGAGGGTGGGGTATTCGTGTTCACAAAAATGCTTCTTGGCCTTAGGTTGGAAGTCAAATTTAGTGATAACACAAGATGGGTCTTGCAGAGAGGAACAAGAGGAGGGAGATTGTCACTTCAAGGAATTGGAACCCGAGCAACTGCAGGCGATACAAGGCATATGGTGGAGGAGGAGGTCACATCCAGTAATAGTAGTGGCGACGATATAAATGAGGAAATGAGAGGAAAAATGACAGAGTAAAAGGAAAAATAAAGTGAGCAGGAATGGAAAAAATAAAAAAGATAATTTTGTGCGGTTGCCAACTCAACAAAAATATTATTAAAAATTAAGGTGTGGATGAGTGTGAAAAAAAAAATATTAAAGTAACATTTCTCCTTTTTATTTCCCTTAAGTTCGTTTTCTATTATTTTTTCCTTTGCCCTTCTAAACCCAATTTTGGGTAGGGGGTTTACTTCACAGGCATTGTGCATATAAGAGATTAATTGGGTATCAATCCTCTTCGGCTTTTCTTTGTCGTTTTGGTGCATTTTGTGTATGTTGTTGCTTCCTCCTTTTGCTTCCTTTTTTTTTTTTTGTAATTCTCTTATTATGTCAAACTGTGGAGACTTGTGGACCATTCATTACCTTCAGGATCTCTCTTTTGCCATATGATGGTGGGTCACCCTTTGTACCCACTGCCACCTGTTTTTCGTTTAAAAAATATACATTACTGGAAAACTACATGGCAAAGGTTAAATCAATTTAAAAACAACTAATTAAATTATATAATTAACTCATCAATCACTCTTTAAGTATTATAAATAATTTTGGTGTCATTTTAAAATATTTAAAATGATTTGAGATAAAAAATTAAGTGTTCTAAATTAATGATATTTTTGTAAAAGATTCCTAAATAAAAATTCTGCATATACAATTAAATACTACCCATAACCTGGCTTACAACTCATGAAAGCTGTTTGTGTGCGCTGCTTCTGACTTCTGACTTCTGAGTTCTGAGGTCTGAGGCTGCTGCTCCTTTGCTATGTTTCTAACGCTTGGACTATTGGCCATTTTACCTTCTTTTGCTAAGCCAATCAGCCAAGAAAGCTCCCTTTTAAGCAACCCAGCTGATTATTAATCTCGTCTATTTCACTGCCTTCCTTGTGCTTAAAGTTATGGCCCTAAAAGTATCCAAAACCTGACACACACAGAAAGCTCCTTTCTACTTGATAATGAGACTTCATGGATAACAGGTTATAACAATGATACTTTGGTATTTATTAATTAAAAAAAAGGTGTAGAAAGTGTTTCTGGGCCGGCATATTTTGTCCTCAACTTTGAGTAATTCAATAACAAGTGCCGAAGAAGATGACATTAATATACAATCACAACAATTTTATCCAATTAGGGGACTGTAATTTGCTTCCTAGAAGGAGTGGTTAGGCCAAAAGGGTAATAATCAATTTAAATTGTAGCTCCACTTGGTTATAGGTAGGAGAAGAAGATTATTGTAAAAAGGATAATTTAAAAAACAAAACAGAGGTCATGATCATCTCCATTTTCATATTGCCTCTTCAATAATTAGCTAGAATTGCAGCCATGTGAAGTACATGAGCACTTGAAGCATTACAAGATTATCCAACCACTATAGTCTGTGTAGCTCTTTTAAATCCAAACTTGGAAAATGATTCCCAATTATTGACCTATAAGAAACACGAATATTATGAAAGAGTGGGCGATATAAAGATATAAACAGGGAGGAAGTTTAGCTTGATGTCATAGAGACCCACAAAATTTAATCCTGAGAACCAGAAATGGGGGCAGCATGCGGTATCATAACGCGTGACAATGCATGATGGTCCTGCCATTTATGAGAAGGATGATTAATCTGGGGAATAGGATATAGAACTCAGAACTGTGTTCCAAAGGGGAAATGAAACACACATGAGAATAAAATGTCCCTTTTGTTGCCAAAAACTATCCCACATTCAATCTAGAGTGTAGTAAAACCCCAAAACCAACAAATGCAAAATGGGTCATGGTCTCAAGACTCTCAAATAAGAAAGATAAAAGGAAATGAATGGATAGGATGGGGGAGAAGAGAGAAGAACCACATAAATGGTCGGGTGATGTCATCCACTTAACCCTTTCTATGATATAGGCAAAGAAAATAAGTAGTGTAAAATGGGAAACCCACCAGAGTTGCTTATCCTTAGGGCTACTGTCAGCGGGTCCAGGTTTAGAATGGAGAATTTTATTATACTGTGAATTCAAAAAGCCTAACCACATGCTGCCCATTTGTTTTAAAGTGCTTTGTAGCTTATGGAGATTATGAAGTTCCGTTTCAGTAGAATTTCTGCAAATACTGAGTATGGATGAGTTGCTTACATATACAATGACTATTCAATGTTCATATTTTGTGTTCAAACAATAAACGAATAACGAAAAAGATACACTGGTAAGTGGTACACAGAAGACTGTATAGACTGGAACCAAAATATAACGAAAGAGCTTGAAATTGGGTTTTACCTTATCAAGTTTAAAATTATTAGAAGCCCGCTGCCAGTTCAGCAAAATTTCCACCAGAAAAAGAGCAATTCAACGGAGAAGGGGGTACAAAGACCAAACAAAGAAAGTCTTTCATATAATTGAATTTCTTTCCTTAACTTATAATCCATATCCATCCTCCAAATTAATGTGTCAATTTCACCATAAACAAGACAATTACATTTATTAACAATAATGCTATGATATCATATAGATTAAAACTAACATAACATGATTTCCGTAAGGTATTAGTCTTGCTTATAATATAATGTTATTTTCAGTAAACTTTTTCATCTTATAACTAAAGCATGTCTTATATGATCTAGGTGATTTCAGTAAGCCTTGTATGGTGCTATATACCTTTATTACGCAAGAGCTCCCCTTTTATTAGCCCATGGGCTTAACCCCCGTCCACTCTGCCTTTCAACATATACTGGTTCAGAATAGCCATACCAACGCAAGTCCAATATAGTTCTATAAACGCGAGATCATCCTTTCGGAAATGCTTCTGGCCAAGTGGCTATTTCAGTCTTCAGAGTACACGGGGACCTCAGCTAGCTAAAAAAGGAGACAAATCACTCTGAATACTAACAGTCAAACGGAAGTGAGACAGCTTCAGTTGACACAACTACACAAGGAATTAAAATTCCCTCCGAAATTGTGCAATCCTAATGAACTAACATCCCCTCCCACTTTTACCCCTATACCCGTCTCTTGTCACTTGCACCGGGCCACAGTGGGTTAGGAATGTAGGATTAAGAGACCCGTGATTTTCACACAAAAATATTAGAATGATAAGTAAACTACTGCTTACTCTCCACTAACCAAATGATGAAAATTTCTTATCACCAAAATCATTTATAACAATTAAACAAGCAAGCAACTGCTTTAAACAATTAATCACAGAAAAGCCTAGTCTGCATTCCTCAGCTCACCTCCTTTAAAACTAAAAGACTAGTCTGATAAATCCAAAAACACTTACATATAATACAAATCACTAGACGCATATAGCCTTGCACTTCGGCTACAATGATAAATTAAGTGCTTCATCCTTGCGATATCTGACCAATTGTAAAAACTTTCTGGTTTAAAAAACAGTTACTTAAGATTCATTACGTATATAGAATCACGGTCCATTACTTCAACCATATGAACATTGAAAAGCAGAACCGCAGCTCTTGTACGAAAAACAGAGTGATGCTGGGCTCAACTTAGATAAACATCTTCACTTTTTTATAAAATGAGGGGGGAGTAATTGTTCATTGTTTAGTCCGGATTTCAAATCCCTAACAATTGCAGAGTTTTTCCATGCAAAGAATGTACAATTCTACATAAAGCTCCACATTTTCTTTAATGAAGAAAAGTAATATTTTGCAGAAAATTTAGCCATAAAGGAGGGTACCCTGCACCGATTAACCACTAATGTTGATAGTGCTCAATCATATAGGATTTTATACTGATGACAAAGGGACAAATTGGCTACATTAAAGTTCTCTCTGATCCATTTTAGATAATATACGAGAAAAGCCCAGTGATAAAGTCCTCTGCAGGTTAGCATCCCAGTTTAGAAAACCCATGGAAAATATTCAATGAACAGTTAACCACAAGCATGCCACAAACAACACATCTCATTATATTCACAATAAAATTACACTTACAAATAACTCAAATGTAAAACATATGGTCATTCAATGTACAAAATGAAAGTATGTTTGTCCCATTCCCAAATGACCCAAAAATTAAGTACCTCACACAACCTAAATATTTTTCCTATGTTGCAAAAGTAGTAAAGTACTATCCAATTTTCCTCAATCTTCACAAATTTTTTTTACCAAATAAACATTTGCAGTCAGGAGTTCATGAAGGGTTCAACTTTGGTCAATAGAAAAACTCGATTTAGACAAGAAAATCAGAATACAGTTTACTTCGAGCAGTTATGACCCTACAAATTATGGAGCAATAGAACATTATTAATCAATGGCAATGGGACTGAAGTGGGGAGAAATATGATGAACATGCAAATAGAAAGAACCATGGTGAAGAAAATGGGGCAAACATTTGTACTAGGCTCCAAGAAACACAATAATTATTACAATGTGTCACCATGCGGTGAATTTTTCTTCAAGGTCACAAATGAATGGCAATATTTTGTGTCTACAACAACTTATAAAACAACAGGAGTTACTGCCTGCGTTCCATCAAAAGAAGATTCCATCCCAAATATTTAGTCATTCATGAATAAGGTTAAGTTACTTGTTTAGTCCTTGGTATATATGCCACGGTTGGTGAATAATCTATTATATTTCACCTATTTCTGAAAAGCTTCAAAAGAAACTCAATGTCCATAATATCCAATAGTGTGTATTTTTATTGCCAACCGGGAAACAATAAATTAAATAATTAATTACCTCAAACCATCATATCACTAGAAGGTTCATCCAAATCCAATAAGACACTGCCTGTGACTTTCAAGCACAAATAAACCGAAAGAAAGGGGGTACCTCAGTGTGGAAAAGAAAATGTAGGCGTTGATCAATTTGAGTATAAATATCCAAATGAAAATAACATTATCCCATTGCTTCCAAAACAGAAACTTCTCATAATCTATAACATAGCTAACCCAATAACTATTTCTCTGAAATCCTACTAACCTTCCAGACTTAAACATCGCTACCATCACTATCATCATCCTCATCATCATTCCCCAGATCATTAGCAATGTATTCCCCAGGATGACTTGTCCGCCTCCGAGTCCTTGAAGGAAGAATGTTATTCAAATCCACCTCTGCCAGAGGATCATCCGATAGATCACTGTCACCGTCCGAAACACCCGCATCGTCACTAGAATCATCATCGTCACCGCTGTCGTCGTCATCCTCATCGTCTTCTTCTATCAATTTCCCTTTGCCCTTGTCAGCGCTCATGATCCCCTTTCCCTTTCGATCCACCTCAGCCTTTCCATTTGATTCCTCGCCATCCTCATCTTCATCTTCATCCCCATCATGGTCTTCGCCAGTATTATCAAACTCACCGTCGTCCTCATCCCCACCTTCCTCAGCGACTACATCGGACTCAACTTTTTCGATTTTCTCCTCGGCAACGGACGAACAATTGCTATTAGGAGCTTCAAATTTGTTATTCGACTTTAGAGAAGCTTCACATTCTTTAGCTTCGTCTAATGGAGGCAACGAATTTTTGTCCAAAGTTTCGAGCTTCTGAACTTTGTTCGGATGCTCTAGACAGTCTTCGCTGTTTAAATCAGGATTACGCTTCGTGTGAAATGTGGGTTCACCCAGGCTCTTGGTTTCGGCCATGAATTCAGGTAGAGAAGCTTTATTGCTGGCGGTGAGAATTTGGGGTGGGACAAGTTAGGGTTTTGTGAGAGTATCAGCAGTATCACGAGGACAACGAGGAGACTATCACGACTTGGCTTCGGATTCTGAAGCTAGTCGCAGGCCTTACGTGGAGTATTATTTTCTTGTAGTTCGATAGTGAATTTTTTTTTCCTCTTTTTTTTGACAGAATTTTTTCATTATTTTTAAGTGTCTTTAATAGTTGGATTTTAGACTGATATTATTATAAAATAGAAAAAAATTATTTTTTATGTCTATTAGAGTATCAAATTTACACGGTATTTTATAAAATCAAAATTTTAAATAATATCATGTACTGTTTATTTTTTTTGTATTTTAACAATTATTTTGTTATAAGAATAATTAAATTTTTTTATATAACTAAATAATTAAGAATAAAAAAAATAAAAGAGATAAATAATACATGGCCTGTATGGTCACCAAAAAATAGTTTTCCTTATAAAATATTATTTTAAAAGAGAAATATTTTAATATTTTGTATAAAATATTATTCTAAAATATATATTTAGATCAAAATTAGCAAAATCAATATTCTACTTGTACTTGTCCAAACATTTTACAATTTTTCATATCAAAATTATGTTAGTAATGTATAAATTACCTTCACAAGTTTTCTGAAAAGATATATATATATAACAAACTAAAACTAGTAATTATAAATTGATAACAAAGTTTTTCCTTCTAACAATCAGTTAACCTTCAGCTTAATTTGTCCTCATTTTCCTTCACTCTTACTCACAATTCACAAATGCATGCTTTGATTTGGAGAGTACTTATCGTTTTCTTTTTCATTGACAACAGATGATACTAATGCAGAGCGTTATATCGGATATAGATGATGCTCTGATCTGCTGATGAATTATATCCTACTCTTTGAATGCTTGAAACTTGGAACTGGAACTACATTATATATAGCTTGAGGTTGCACCTTGGCTCTGTCAAGAGGATAACATATTGCCAACATTGTTTCAAACGCTCTTCAATCCTCCAAACCTTAATTGGATATTATAACATTTCAACTACATGTCATCATTTTAATATAATGGAGTCCCTAAAAGAACAGAAAAATCCGTACATTTTTATTCTGCTCCTCACCCCACGACAAGAATATGATCACGCGGCTAAGGGCCCGTCCATCAGATAATAAATCAGCCTATTGTTTGGGTACGATCGAGTCCAACATCCAATAATTTCCCAAACTTTCCACAACAAAGTTTCCCAGTAGTAGCTTGCAGTTGAACCAAGCCAAGCATATCGCTTTTCTGTATCCCATTCCAGGCACCCTCTTTCAAAATCCACCCCCTTAATTCACCATTACTGACTCAGCTACTCGCTCACTCTCGCTCTAAATGAAACCAAAGAAAGAGTCATAAAAAAAGCAACCACCATGACTCCTGTTCTCACATTTGGTACCTCATCATCTAAGACTCACCCCCTTTACAGATACATATATGCTAAAAGTAGAACCCTGAATGCAGAATGCACAATTGTCATAAAATGGACGATTTGGAAGCAACAATAAATCGTTAGACAGGAATTCTTGATTGTTTTGGTTACAAAAAATGGACGACATAACTGACATTGCTGGGTTAGTTACAAAGAATTTGTTTACTGCTACGCTGTATGCTTGATTTAATTAATGTTGTTTTTCCTATGAAATTTTAGAAAGTATATGGCCTTACAATCTTATCTATATGCATGCTTTTAGGAAATTGATCATACAAGTTTGAGATTCCTTTTCCAAAAGAAGCCAAAAAACAGTGATGTAAGCTCCCTCAGGAGAATGATACTCCCAAAGATTTGCTTTTTTCATTAATGCTTCCTTGCACACAGTCAAAGAAAGACTTGCACTTTAACCACTTTCTCAAAATATTGCCTTTGTTAATGACTTGGGTTCTATTCATTGGGAAAATAATGAAAATCTGCAGAAAGCAGCAGAGGCTTTCCTCCCTGTCCTTGAGTCAAAGGAAGGAATTCTTATAGGTTTTGGCCAAATAACAACAGCCATGTATGTACTGGAAAACACTGGTAATTCCTTAAACTGTCAAATTTTGCAATATATAATCTATTCTCTGAAGCTGAACATTTTCGGGGGAGTTTGTTAATACGCATGGCCTACGTCTGGGAGCTTCCATCATGGTTTACCAAGATAATTAAAACCATAATTATGTAAGTTCCACCAAATAAGCAGGACAACTTGTGCTACTTTAATTGGAATTGTTTTAGGATCTTGTTAATCACAAAAAATCTTTGTTCAATGCAGTTCATTGAGGCTAAAAAATCTTGTGATGAGGATGAAGTTTGGTGTAACTGGGGATACTTTCAGTGATCTCCTTCTTCATGGTCACTTTAATGTGAATGACACAGGCATGTCATTCATCTATGAGACCACCTTCTCAAATGACTCCCCACTTGATCTTTTAGGTGGAACAATGACAAGTTTTTCAAGGATTAATAGACCACTTGAAACCTTTGGCTCTGGATAATTTGGATTTCTTTTAACTTTGTAATGGCTGAAATCTTATTTATATTTTGGTATTTAAGAAAAATTGTGGAATTAAAGTAGCCTCTGGACATTTTATGTATTCCTCTCTCATGCACTACTTTAAAATATACTATTTGGCACCCTAATGCCTTCTTAAAATTATATATATTTTTTTCTAATAGATTTGGTAATACTCCTTAAAATGTATCATTTAAAATTTTATCAGTTAAAAATATTTTTATAATTTTATATTCGAATTCCTTTTTTAATTTTTAAATAATTATCAATTACTGTATTTGAATGCAAAATAGTTTTTCATTCCGATAAAATGTAATTTTTTTAGCACAAATTTCTCATTTTGTAAAAGATTTTTTTTAAAAGACATCTGAACATACTCTTACCAGTCAAAAATCATTTTACATTTTTACATTCGAACGTATTTTTTGATTTAAAATTTATTCTCACTTACTATATTTAGATATAAAATAATTTTTTCTTATGATAAAATACTTTTTTTTTAAAGAACATCAACATGCCGTAAGTGTATTTAATTTTTTATATGAAATTTAAATTTTTGATAGTGCATGTAGCTACATTTTGAAGTTTCATTTTTTTACAGTAAAAACTATAAAATTATATGTGAACAATTTTTAAATACTTTTCTTACTTTTTAAAATTACAAAAATTTTGTATGCTAACGATATAATTTTTAATCTTTTAAAATAAAAATATGAAATACTTAAAAATTAAAAAAAGTATTATCCATTCCTAATTTAAAAATTCACAGATTTAGGGTCTATTGGCTTGAATTTATTAAAAAATATATTTTATACTTTTTCTTTAAAAAAATATATTTTTTAAAAGTAAAAATTATTTTGTGTTTAAATAATTAAGAATTTTTGAATTAAAAATTAAAATAACTTTCTTTCTCACCTATCAATTTTTTTTTAGAGAAATTTTGACTTTTTTTCAAAAAAAAATTTTCATATTTTTGACTTTAAAAAAAAACTAAAATAAATAGACATTTTTATAAAAAATAACTTATTTTTTTAAAAAAATTACTTACTTTTAAAATAAATTCATACCAACCGGCGGGCAACAGCGTCTTATAGTAACTATTATTTCTCATTGGTAAATTGGTAAATTGGTAAAAGCTACGAAATGGTGATTTTTGGTAATGACATGATTTGAATAGGTGACAAAATGGGCATATTTTCCATCCTCTCGGCTTAGAGGCCCAAAGCCTGTGCAGTTCACAATCTTTCTTTCCCTCCCCCCTTCCCTCTCTGATCAGAGGTCCAACCAGCAGCTACAATGGCGACCAGGTACTGGGTAGTCTCTCTTCCCGTCCAAAATTCCGAATCTGCTCTCTGGAACCGATTGCAGGAACAAATCTCCAAGCATTCCTTCGATACTCCTCTTTACAGAGTACTCTCTTCTTTTTTTTGCCAAGATCTGGTGTCGCAGCGATTAAGTTCCTCTAACTCTGTTTAATTCCCTTGTTGTTATTTTTCATTCGCAGTTCAATATACCTAATCTCCGTGTTGGAACCCTGGATTCTCTCCTTTCTCTCAGTGATGATCTTGTGAAGGTGAGTTCCCAATAATTTTCCGCCAACATTGCTTACCAATTTACCTCGGTCATACTAATTTGCAGATCCTTGGTTGATTGGTTTTATGATTTTGAGTGCGAAATTGTATTTTTATATGCTTCGGTGTTATATAGATTGTACAAATTCTTTGATCTGTTGTGTTGGTGCGGCTATTTGTGTTGTGTGGATGTTAAATGCAAAGCTAAATATGTTTGCAGTCAAACAGTTTCATGGAAGGAGTGTCAATCAAGGTCAGGCGACAGATTGAGGAATTGGAGAGAGTGTCGGGCGTTGTGAGCAGTGGGCTGACAGTAGATGGGGTACCTGTTGATTCATATTTGACCAGGTCGATTGATTGATTACTTGTATCATGTTACCTTAATCATTGAATCTCTAATGTTTTCTTGTTTCGGCCATCTTTTGTCTAAGTTTTAGTCTTTTTTATGGAAGGTTTGTCTGGGATGAAGCGAAGTACCCGACTATGTCACCTTTGAAGGAGATCGTGGATGGTATTCATGGTCAAGTGGCAAAGATTGAGGATGATCTCAAGGTTTTTATATTCCTCGCACTCTGTAGTTACAGCTATCTGCTAGATTTAGGAGATACACAATTGAAGCTCATAATCGGCATCTATTATTCATGGTCTCTGTAGTGCTAAATAATGGGTTTAAGTAATGATTTGCGGTATTGCTTACCTCTTGGCTTACTGCTACTGAGGTAAGTCCGTGGATGTTGATTTAGTTACATGATTGCTATTCGCTATGTTAGTCAATACTATGGTTTCTGCAAGCATGTACACAAGACAGAAGTGATGCAGAGCTGGTATTTCAGATTATACAGGGGATAGGGGGAGTATAAAAATGTAAACAATGATAAAAGGAAATATAAACTAGGAAATAATACGAAAAACAATATTACATGATGATGACCTCGAATATTGGTGAAAGTTTGAGATCTAGTGGTGGTTATCTTTTTGGGAAACATGGACACCTCTATTCTTTCCTAGAGTTTTCCATCTGCTGGTCTCTCCACTTTGCTTCTCCTTTCTTCATTAAAAGTTTAAAAGGCCTTTATTTCAGTGGGAAAAAAGAAAAAAGGTGGCGATGTTTAAATGGCCTTGCTATGGGGAAAAACAGTTTTGACTAGGCATTTCAGAAAGGTGTTACAAGATAAAATAGTTTCTTTTTTTAACGTATAAAAATTGTTCTTTGCTGAGGAAATAATAAAGAACAACATCTTTACTTACTTTGTATGATGCAGATTAAATTAGCTGTTTGGGCGTTAAAAACTTTGTTTCATGTATTAGGTTCGTGTTGCTGAGTATACTTTGTTTCATGTATTAGGTTCGTGTTGCTGAGTATAACAATATCCGCAGTCAACTAAATGCTATCAACCGAAAGCAAAGTGGAAGGTCATTTTGTTGCTTGAGACTGATCTTATCTTTCAAATATGTTATGTTATTTTTTTTCTTAGCTGACAAACTTCTGCAAATTTCAGCTTAGCCGTCCGTGATCTTTCAAACCTGGTAAAACCAGAGGATATTATAATTTCAGAACATTTAACTACCCTCCTTGCAATTGTTCCTAAGTATTCACAGAAGGATTGGCTCTCAAGCTACGAAACATTGACAAGCTATGTGGTAAGAGTTACCATATTTGCTCACAAATTCGAATTTCTGCTGTAACTTCCTTGAGATAATTGTATTAAATGTTAAGAGCTGCTTCATTCCTTATTCTGATTAAGATAAGCTTTTTAGGTACCCAGGTCTTCCAAGATGTTGTATGAGGATAATGAGTATGCTCTTTATACTGTAACACTCTTCAATCGTGTTGCAGACAATTTTAGAACTAGTGCACGTGAAAAAGGGTTCCAAGTAAGTACCGTTCATAGCTTGCATTTACATTCTTCCATTTGTTAATATTGGTAAAATTCACATTCTGTTTTAAGATATTGTCGTGGAACTTGTTTATGGAAATCTGTGATTGAAAAAATCCATGGGATGTCTAATGCAAAGTTGTGCTGATATCAATTCATTAGTTGGTTGGAGGTTTTTAATGATTTTGTATTTGTTGTTGCATTCAGATTCGTGATTTCGAATACAGTCCAGAAACTCATGACAATCGGAAGCAGGAGTTAGAGAAATTGATGCAACATCAGGATAGTTTGAGAGGAACTCTGTTGCAATGGTGTTATACCAGTTATGGAGAGGTATTATTAATTGATTTATCATTTCGTTAAATTTGTAGAAATACTCCTACTATAATATGCAGAAAGTACAGGTAGTTTTCGGAAACCACTGAGATGATAGTAACAAATATGGTGAGTTACATGAGTACCTGCATACTGGATTTCTTAACCTTGATTTGTCTGTTGCTACACAAGCCACTCAACCTGATACCAGCATTATGAAGTGGACCTCAATTTTTGTAGTTCAGATTTAGTATAGTTCATGGCCTTGGAAATTTTGCTGTTCTCACGATCATAAAATATTTTATTAAGTTGTCTTATCATTGGTGTCTGTCCTGTTGTCATAGATGCTATAATTCTTCTTCTCTTGCTACTTTTACTTTTCTGTCTAAAGGTTTTCAGCTCCTGGATGCACTTTTGTGCTGTACGTGTATTTACTGAGAGTATTCTGAGATATGGCCTGCCACCATCTTTCTTGGTAGATATACTCTTCTAGACTTAACGGATTTGCAGTCCTTTTTTTTTCTTCAAATGTTTATTTCTGAGGATCGGGTCTTGTTTTGATTTCAGGCATCTGTTTTAGCTCCATCTGCTAAAAGTGAGAAGAAAGTACGTTCTATCCTTGAAGGGTTGAGTGATAGTAGAAACAGGCAAGTACCTAATTTATGAGTATGGTGTATGGCTTAAAATATATGGAGCTTAGTAGTTAATACCAATCCATCTACCACTTTTTGTGAACTGACTGTCCATTTTTTGATGTAAGAGTTGTCCCTTCTTTCCTTTCCCTTTTGGTGTGACGTTGAATATTCAAAAAGCATGCAAAGGTTGAGAAAGCGTTTAGAATTTGTAATTTTGAGAGATCAGTCCCAAACATGATGTAGTACTTTACCAAAAAGTAAAATCTGTTTGCAACCTCTTTATAAAGTTCTATAAACATCTCAGGAACTTCAAACAGGTTTTCACATTGAGTAAGAGAAACTAATTCAACGATTGGTGTATTTCTTGAGAAACCATCACACTCCTTGATTAATTTCAACTCATCCAAGATATCAACACACTTCAAAGCCAGGTGAAAGAAGAGTGAAAGTAAAGTTATGAAGCTCGGACACTTCAAAAAAGTTGTCTGTGTCGGACATAATCAGGCACTTGTATAAGTACCTGGAATCCTTTGATTTTGTTGAGTTGCTGTATCCATGTCGTCTCCCATTCTTATGTTGATATCCATGCTTCTTAGAAGTAAAGAAAAGGAAAGAAATTTATTGGTGCTTCTGCTTCATTTATTGAACTTTCCTACAAATTCAAAGATGATCCTGTTATGGTTGAATTTGAGAGATAGAGAGGAAACAGGGGAGAAGACAGAAGCAAGAGGATAAGAGGGAGCAAAGCTCTATTTTTCATTCATAATCTGGCCCAAAAGATACATAGGGATATATATGGTTTACAACTTAACAAGACACTCACAAAGTAACTAAAAATACAACTGGCATGGTTACTTCCTAACTACTACAGCTAACTAGACTAACCACCTGCCACCTATGTCACTCACTAGGCTACACATGGCAGCTAAGAGATAGGTGAACATAACATTCTTCCCTTCCTTTGGAAACCTTGTCCGCAAGGTTGATTTGAGAATAGAAATTGGAAGGAGTCCTTATGACTTGGTAGAATGGCTTACTAAGAGCAAGGGCCACAGAGTCAGTAGGATCCGTAGCTTCTGTAATCACTCCTAGAGTTGAACTAAGCAAAGGCCAATTAAAAAAAACTTGCAAGAGCTTTTGCCTCACTTGGATCCCTTTCATCAAATTGGTCTGTACCAACATAGTAATAAATCCTCTAGCCCTTCCAGTACCCACTGCTAGCAACCACGGTGAGGCATAGAACATAACTGCTATACTACCTTTAATACAGCTTAACTTGTCAAAGGCATCTTGGTGTAAATGTTCTGAAGCAACTTGAACCGTAACCAATATCCAAGCGGGCAATTTGAAGGACCCAAAGAACATACTTGTGGTGAATCTGTTTAAGTAAGTATCTGAGATGAAGGCACCAACAAGGGGGGTTAATTGTTCTCCTTTTGGTTTCATTCTGATTCCACATATCATATTCTCACAGGCTGCAACTGTAGAATGAGCCTCCACTCCATGAGGCTTGATTTGACTTAGAGCTTTTGCTGCACACGAGTTTCATTTGAGGGGAATCCCAAAAAACATACTTGTGGTGAATCTGTTTAAGTAAGTATCTGAGATGAAGGCACCAACAAGGGGGGTTAATTGTTCTCCTTTTGGTTTCATTCTGATTCCACATATCATATTCTCACAGGCTGCAACTGTAGAATGAGCCTCCACTCCATGAGGCTTGATTTGACTAAGAGCTTTTGCTGCACACGAGTTGCATTTGAGGGGAAAATTCATACGCCTTCTCCATATTTCCGGTCTTAGAGCACAAATCAATCAAAACAAAGAAAGTAACCTCATTGGGTTTCAATTCTGTATGAGACTTAGTAACAACCTTATTCACTTTGTCTGTGCTACCATTTCCCAAGTCTATACCATCATTTGCTTTTAGAGTCAAATACT
>JASKGM010062789.1:0-17528 GCA_034509205.1 Ceratonia siliqua
TCATGTCTTCCCTTATGGCAAAATGGAATATTTAGAAGCTGAGTTTCTTCACTTACCTCTTTAGATTTTTTTTTACAAATTAAAAGGAAGTATATCTGTAGAAATAAATTCCATTATTTCATAAATTTAAATCTCTCTTACGCAATAGTTCCTAGTATTGTCAAACCACCTTCAAGATTGTTTGCAATGACAAAAATTTATTATAGTGGTGTTCCGCCTTTATGTCAAAGCTTCTATCTCTAATTTTATAGGGGTCGACTGCTTTCAAGGTCCCTAGTTAGCCTCTTTATCCACAAGAGTTCTCTCTTGGGAAGTAATCATTGCACCGTGCCTTTTTGGTTCTGGTCTTCCATGAGGTTCTAAGTATTTAGATTGTTGAACTGGTGCCCATGATCTACGCAGTTGCAATAGATTTTAGTTAGGATAGTTGAAAGACTAAGTGGTTCAGTTGTGTCTTTTAATACATATATACTGAGATTTTTGGTATTCTGATGTTATTAGTAAAGTACTTTCATGCCATCTGTAAATTTTTAGGTGCTAGGTGAATATGCCTTCTTAAGATGGTGTATGGCTTGTCCTCCCTGTTCAGTTAGGTGACTAATAGTCTACTAATTTAGTTTCAAGCCTTAAAACAAAAATTGATAAATGAGAAGATAATGTAATACTTGTCATTTCCTTTTTGGATTGTATATTAATAGGTTATTTTTTGGTATATGACTTACAATCTTGAATGTATTATATATATGGTAGTAGCCGACATGTAAGTATGGTAGATCCCTTTGGAGAGTCTATCTAGTTCCTGCATTGTTGAAATAACATGTGTCATTTTGGGTGTAAGATTGTTTTATGTTAAATATATTATAACACCTATATAGTTAGCTTATCTGGTACTATCAGGTACTTTAGGCTTTTAGTCCTAATGAGGTTGGTGTTCATAAGTTTTTGGAAGGTTAAGGCTACCTTTAAGATGAAGGCTTTTGATCGAACCGTGGTAAACAAAAGGAGGGAGAGAAATGAGTTGAGAACGTGACCCTTTACTTTAACTTTATGTGAAGTAATAAATTTGATCAGGACTCTTTAGGGGTGAACCATGCCTGTATCTAGGATGTTACAAATATTTCATTTGTCATTGGACTCAGCTATATTAGAATATCAAGGCGAACCTTGTCAGGGAACTATTTGGCTTGTTTGTGCCTTGTAGCCTGTTCGCTGCCCTTATGTTTTAAGTATAATAGTGCTTCTTAATTAATATCTTAAGGTTATAGTATGAGGCTTCCATGTAAAACAATTTATGCCTAAATTTCATTATGGGATTTCCCAAATCTCAAGGGATTATTGTGACCTTTCTGATGGTTATTATATTTGCCAAGTGTTGACATCAGCTAAAGAAGAACTTTTGGCACTACATTGAAATATAGCATATTTTATCACACCTTACTCTATTTTAACATGTGACCCTAATACTTAAAAGTAGCGGTAATCAATGATAGTTCCAGCAAAGGGAGGAATGTGTGAGATTCCTAAAGCATCACTTGGAATTGGCAAGGAGTGGAATGTTGAAATATGATAATGCAAAGGGACATATTTGAAGGCAAACAATTAATGTATGTTTAAATCATACTAAGAGTCAATGAGAGTGAAAAGATTAAACATGTGTTTGACCAATATTCTAGTTATGGATTGATTTTTTGGTTATGTTAAAGATATTTGCTATTGCAACTTAATAAATTCGTTTTTAATGCTTGCAATTTATTGCCCATGAGTTGCTTGTTTAAGACATCAAATGATGGAATGAAAGTGGAAGTTTGATGTTAGTTGGTGGATTTATTAATCCTAGGTAGTGTGCTCACGAAAGTAGATGCACTCTTCTATGACCATCTGTTAAGATTTCATAAATCATAATAAGTGTTAGGTTTCATAAATTGTAATGCAGTTACATTAACATCTATGATTAAAAAAGTTGACATAGGTTTAATTTGAGTAAAATCTTTATATCTTGATAGATGGTAAAGTGTATTTAAGGAAATATGGTCCTTGTAAATTAGGAAACGTCAACAATCAGTATCAATTATGTAACATAACTCAGTTGATGAACCCTATTCCTAGGATTTTTTGTCACTGATTTCTCCTTACCATTATGTTTTGTCATTGATAATATGATTTATTACTTGCCTAGATAATATAGGAGATTGCATAATTTTGGTAATAGGAAACCCTCATCGTGGAAACGATACTTTACTCATCACTTTATTACTCGTTAGCGTTAGCGTGCACTTGCATTGCTTATTTAACCAACAGATGATATCCATAATTTTATGTAATAAAGCTCTCTCTTGATTTATAAAGTATCTTCCCATAAATTTTCTAGTTTCATTAGTTATATGAGATTTTAAATGAACTTCCAATAAAGTTTGATTCATGTATCTTGCAAGCTTTTTAATTGTGATATGATATACTAATTTTACATGGAAATTTTACAAATGTTAAATTACTTTATATGATACATGAAACTATTTTGGATGGATCCTAGCTACTTCTATAGAGAAACCATAGGTGCACCTAGCTGATCTGGATGTCCATGGACTATGTTATGGACTATCACCATTTATGAGCTTTACTTCGGATTGGATATCTGCTATCTTTATTTGTATCTAATAAAGAACTCTGCTCTTGATTAAATATATGTTATCTGTATCTAGCAGGGAGTTCTGCTCTGAACTGAATATCTATTATCTGTATGTGACAGAGTTTCTTATGTGAAAAGGCATTGGATCCATCCTTCATGATTTACATTTATGTTCCACAAACATATATTCATTCATATGAATATGTAATGCTACTAAGAATCTGACTGCTTATATAATTTAAATTCTATTTTGATAAAAATATGATACTGATTTTAATTCGATCTAGTTTATTTGGAATTCTTTAATTATATGTCTATATAATTATACATATATGTTTAATTTTAGTGAAAACTTGTACCCTTGGTGGGGTTGTTCCTCCTCACTGAGTCAATGTGACTCATTCCTTTATTTTAACATTTTGTAGATAGAGCTGCGGTACCCCCACATTCTGAATGTATTTGGTCAATGGAGCAATTGTTGAACGTATTTTGGATAGTTGATAGGATTTGCATGGTTTATTATAGTACGTAATGTATGTTTTAGGTTTAGTATTTATACATATTGTTAGGGTGAAGTTAATAGTTTTGATGTGAATTGGTACTGTAGTTGGCCATGGAGGCCTTCATGTGTCATGGTGGGCATGTCGACCCCTTCTATATTTATGTGGAAAACTTTGCTAAAATTTTTGTATAGAAAGGCTCTTACATTTCTTGTAAAAATGTGTGGCTTTTAGGTCTTTTACTTGATTTGTTTAAAGGTTGCATAAAGTATCTATTTGGCTTGTGGGGGCTACCTTATAGTAGGTTTTCCCACGTAGGTTATGTGCCCAGAATTTAGAGAGTGATAGGTCAACCCTTAAAAACTAGGGTTAAACCGGCGAACTCGTGTTGACTAGGTAAAAACCGGGGGAACCGAGCGGGTTAGCGGTTCCCCTAGTTCTTGCAAGTCTACATCTCTGGCCCTCTTCCAGTCATCGCCTATCTCCCTTTTCTTCCTAATTATCGCCTCTCTCTCGGTGGTTTTTGCTTCTCTAATGCGCAGGTCCTGGTATAGAAGAGAAAGAGACGACGAGATGAAGAGGAAGAAAGGGAAAATGGGTACTTAACTCTTTGAAAGATGAAGAGGAAGAAGGAGAAGGAGAAGGAGAAGAGAAATGGGGGAAAATGGCTACATGAGGAATCTTTCCTTTATCATAGGAGGTGGGTGGATGAACTAGATACATATGAGGTCTTTCCAAAGGAAAAGGAAAAGAAAAGAAGTCCTTGGCCGCTGTTTTACAACATGGTTATGCCAATACAACGTAGGCTTTGCAGATCATTGCATGAATTTGTGACTAGGTAGATGGAATTACTCAAAGAGTCTAACCCTCATTATCTGTCTTGACTTCTTGTGTATGCAAAGGGATTAAGTGGTGGTACCCCTCTCTAAAAATCTTGACAAGTCTTAAGTATTATTTTTAATTTTTTATATATGATATTGAATTATGTCATGAAAATTGTGGACTTATTTTAATTGCAATAAAATTATTTAATATTTAATGATGTTTCAAGTATATTAGTGTTTATTAGTTGATTATTATAATTTGTTTTAATTAATTAATTTAATTATTAATTATTATATATAATATATTACTATATATATAATATATAAATTACAAAATATATTTTTTCATTCATATCGATTCAACTGCGGTCGGACCAATTACTCATGACTTGCTACTTTCATCGGTTCAATGACTAGTTCGATTTTTAAAACATGGCCTTTTTCTATTAATGATCCTTAAACGTTTTGAATTTACAAATAAAATGACTATTTATTAGTTTTCATGGTATTGTTGGTAATAACCTATTTAGTGATCTTTAAACAAGAATTTAGTTTTTATTCTTGTGTTAAAGGGTTATTATTGTCATTGATGGAAGGAAACCTATAAATAGTACAATTTATGAGTCATTAATTCAAACAAATTAGACACTTTTATCATCACTAGTGAATTGCCATTGGATTAGAAGAACTCGTAAAGAAGTTTGTGTTACATTCTATTGCTATGGCTGGAGGTCAATAATATCTTTGCTTCCACATTTTTATGCACTTTGATATTGTAGACTCTTAGTGAATTGGTTTACAGATCTAACTTGACAAAATTTATTAAACTACTTTTTTTTTTTGGGTATAAAAGGAAATCAAATTTGCAACCATTTACTTATATCCTCACTTTTTCAACTACCTAAACTTGCTTTGGTTCTCCACTGAATCACATTGAAACATTTATAGTTATTCTAATAAATAGTTACCATAAAAATTTGACGTGTAATTTTTCAACCAAATTTATTTTCTAGGTCTAGTAGATTTTATCCTTTTGAATTGTTTAGCAATTTATTTTATTGCAATCACATAGGGTTCAAGACAATTCAGGCATACATGAATTAATTAATCTCTCCAATATGATGAAAGATAGTCCATCAATAGTAAGACTAAAATATTCATGAAGAAATTTCTTCTCTATTTTTATTTTTGCATTTCCTCTCTGTCCCTACAGAATTTCTGCTTCTCCTTTCTTCTTCCATCTACAAGTATTTGTGTCGCCCCAAAACAAGCATCAAATGTGCAAACTAGAAGACTATAAATATCAATGTTCAGAAAACTGAATGGGTCATTAAATTGGTGGAAATAATAGGTCACATGTCAATGGTTTAATCAGGGTTGAATTGCGGTCGAACTGAATTAGAAATATTTTTTACATTATATATAATGTAATATATTATAAATGTAATAATTATTAATTAAACAAACAAATAAAATAAAATGAAACATCATTAAATGATTTCCTTACAAATTTACAACTTAAATATCTAAGTAAGTCTAAAATTTTTATCATATAATAATTAATATTTAATAGTCAATAAAATAACTTTTTATTCTTTAATGCCACACCCCTTCCCAAAGCCTTTTTACCCACCTTTCCCTTCCCAAGGCAACGTCATGTCATCCCCTTCCCCTTCAACTTCTTTCTCAGGAAGTGTTGAAGTGCAGCAAGCCAAAAAGTTACTATAGGAATTTTGGGATTTAATGGCCCCTGAGTGAGTTGCCATGTGCCCACTAGTTGAGCTCAGGAAATAATTTCAGGAACAACTGATTGAAGCCATCTTCCTCTCCCCCTTCCCCTTCATCCCTGTCCCTCCTCCCTCTCCTCCCCCTTCGTCTTCCCTTGCCCTCGATCTTCTTCTTCTTTTGCTTGACTGGTAGATTAGTGGAACCGTGACCTTCCCAATTCATCGGTTTTTTACTGGTTCAACAGCGGGTCACTGATTTTCGACCATCATTTTTTGTTATCCTAGGTTTAGGCATTCAACCGAACCAACCAGGTGGCTGGTTTCTGGTTAAACCATGAACATGTTCGATTCTGAACATTGGTAAATATAGCTATAGTATCGAGAGAATGCACCAGAAAGTATTCAGAAAATATAATTCAAACAAGAAATAAATAGAAACACCAACTAGCAATAAGGGTAAGCATAAAAAAAGAGAGGGAATTAACGTTTTAATGTTTTAACTTTATATATATTTTTAAAATAGCTCTTTCACTTTTAAAATAATTCAAAATATTCCTTCATTTTTATTTTTGTCATCAAAATAGTTCATCAATTAATTTGCTTAATAGAAATGCTGAAGTGAATTCTATGTGTCCCTATCTCTTTCTTTTTTATCTTAATATTTCTGTTAAACAAACTAACAAATATATTATTTTGGTAATAAATAAAAATAGACAACTATATTAAGATATTTTGAAAGTGAGGGACAATTTTAAAAAAAATATAAATTTGAAAGACTAAAATGTTAATTTATTTTAAAAAAGAGATAAGAAAAATAGGATGCTTTACACATAGATTAAAGAAAGAGGATAGTATGGTAAATATATAATTTAAAAATATTTTTTTAATAGAATTAAAATAATTTATTAAATATTCTTAAAAAAATTAAACTAATTAAATTAATATATATATATATATATATGTATATATATATATATATGTATATATATATATGTATATATATATTCATAATTTAGTGAAAAGTAGTGTAATACTGAGGTTATCCCATAAAAGAATATTCTTTAATGAAATATAATCACATATTATTAAAAGATTATAAAATTAACATTGCCTGTGATACCATTTCTATATGATTAACGATATTTTCTAAATTAAAATTTATTTGGTTAATTGATATTGTTTATTAACAATAAAATGAATTTAAATATTCTTATTTTGCAATCAATATCACTATAATATTACTATACATTATGTGGGCATTTGGTACTAGGAATGTAAAATTTACATTCCTGAGAAAGTTCAATTGGAAAAAACTTTCTTTCGTTTAGTAGAAGTTTGAAAAAATCATTCATGGAATGTATATTTCCCAGGAATGCACTTTTTTCATAATTTACCATAAAAACATTCCCCCAAAATACATGAGTTAAAAAAATTATGGGAATAAATGTAAAATTTGAAAATGTTTTATTACTTAATTATCCGTTTAATTTACCCCCAAAATCAAATAAATTTTCTTTCTCTCTCACAACTTGCTATCTGACCATCGTGTTTGATCCTTCTTCAAATTGTCGTGACCATCATCTTCGACCCTTTTACTTTGAACTGCTGTAACCACTGACTATCATGAACTGTTGTGGACCATTGTCTTCAACCCTTCTTCCTCAATCTGTTGTGACCATCGTGAACTTCTGTGGACCATGTTGTTGATGGAACAATACTTTTATCAACAGCATTTGATTAAAATTTATCCAAATATTTTTATCAACAGTGCACATCCATGTTCTGCTTTTAGCTGAAAGGTTCTCAATTGCCCACTCCTTTTGTTATCTTGCATTTTCACTTACCCAAAGAGATTTCCTTCTACTCATAGGACCAATCGCTATCTCTCTTCCTTCTCAAAGCAACATTACATCTGTGACTTTTCTGTGATTGTTATGTTTCCACTAGCAGAGCATAAACCGTAACAAACCAACATTAAGATGGTCAGTAATTATAGTTTCTAAAACATAAAAAATCTTGTGAGCAAACCATCTCTTTCATAATTTTTAATAATCTTTTTTATATGTTTATTTTTAATTTAATAGAGTTATTTTTAATTATTTCTATTTAATAAATATAATTTATTAAAATTAATTAATATAAAAATATAATATTATTATTATAAATAGAGAATTATTTATAATGCTATATATTCATACATATATTATTTTTTAATTTAATTAATGAGTACTTTTGTAAAATTTATTTATATTCTTGAAAATATATTACATAAAATGAATATAAAAATAAAAATACAATATTCTATTTTTAGAAAAATAGGATAATAAATACATCTTCTAAATTTTCTTAAAATTTTATTCATAAAATAAAATATTTATAAAATATAACTTTTGAAGGATTAAAATACTAGTGACCAAAGTACATAATTTTTCCATATTAAAATAGACAGAAAATAGGTAGCCAGAAACGTACACCCTCAGGTCACTCTGAATCCGAACCACAAAAATAATGGCGAAACAGATACTTCTAAACTCATTCTCATACATGGCATTCCCTCGAGTCCCAGTTTCTTCTACTCTCATCCTGCTCCACCCTCCAGTTCCCCGCATAAAATGCGCGCTATCCTCGACTTGGGGCGACCATTGTCATGCCTCTCTTATCTTCACACCACTTACGACTTCCGCTTCTCTCCCCCTTCTTCTTTCCTCTTCAGCTTCAGACCCAACAAACGCTTTCACTTCCTTACGCCATGCTCTTCGCTCAGACAAACCAAGAAGCAGCAAGTAAGGAAGAGCTGTACTCCTGACAATGCCCCATCTGGTATTAAGCGTCTGTTTAACCCGAAGAGCCATGACGAGGGTGGTGGGGACAAGAATGAAGGAGAAACGGGGTTGGAGGGTGACACTACGTTGAAGGGTACCCTTTTGGCCGGTGTCTTATTGGTGGGTGTTGTTGGGGGCTTTGCCTCAGTTGGTTATATTTACAAGGACCAGATCAACTCCTTCTTGAATCAGTTCTCCATCTTCATAGAGGGTAAATTTGTGTGATAATTATCGAGTTTTCCATTAATTTCAAGTACTACGATGGCTATGATTGAAATTTATGTGACTATAGATTTCTCTAGCTGTTGCCAGTGGGTGATATAGTGGCTGTAAAATTGGGCGAATTGTCTATAATTTAAGATTTCTGGGGGTGTTCTAAAATTTGTGGTCTATCATTTTGTATATAGAATGTAAAGTAAGTTGTCGTTTAAGACTAGTTTGAGGATATTTAAGGACGTTACCACTAGGAAGTTAGACATAATCTATACGAATTTCTCCATGTGCTCTAGATTAGGAGGGTGTCTTAGTAGAAACTAGGAAGTTATCTACTTTATAGATCTATATCTGATTGTTCAAGAGGACTTTGATTATGATGACTGTTATCCCTGAGTGAGCGTACTAGGATGAACATGATTGTACCTCAAGTGAAAATTTATGTGAAATATTTATGTATGTATTCTGAATAGGCATCATCTCCCTGGTAGCTTAAAAGCTAAAGCTTGCTAAATGTGATTGTGATGGGACGAGTCCTAAATTTTTTCCCATCATTTTAGATGGGTTCTGTTCTTGCTATTTGTTTTAGTGAAACCAAATACTTTATTCGATAGTGAAATCTATTGTACAGAACAAGCCCTACTTAGATAAAGCTACATTTTGACATCTGCTGCTGGTACCTATTATGCATCAATGACAAGTACTTGATCTAATGGAAACTGTGGGGTCAATTGAATTTTCTTTTAAGATGTTATACTAGTTGTTGTGTGTATTTTAAAGGTGATAGAGGTACAATATATTAATTTTAAAGATTTTACTGTTGAATGTCACCTTAAAACTTCATTGAAATGATCATTGTTACAAGCTTCTTTTATAGCTTTTTACATGAAAGGTTTAGATTCAATTAAGTAATTGAAGCACCCACAGCAAAGAAGAAAAAATAGAGCAGATTTTAAGGAGAAAAGAAAAGAAAAGAAAGCATAGCTAAAAGCATAGGAGTGCTTAAAAACAGGAAGAAAAAGCAAGAAATGAAAGAAAGAAAAGGTATGAAATGACATTTTGCTAACCGTTTAAGTTATTTTTGCACTGCTCAATGCTTGAAAAGGAACCACAGTGAGCTTTCCTGTCTTCTTTGCCATTATAGTTTCAGTGTCCTTGAATCTTGATAGAAGATTTTGTTCTTTTTTTTGGAGCCTTTCATTCATTGTTTGCAGCTTTAATGCAAATAAATTTTTGTACTAGGCAATGGAAGTCATTCTAATGGATGATTAACATGCAATATGATAATCCAAAGGTAATCCTTAACAAGGCCGAGCAACTGTCTGAAGTTGCTTTGCTTCACTTGGACCCTATCAAGTTACTGGTGCCCCATGATTCCTAGGTGAACCAGGTTCTCACCATTTGACTACACACTGTGATGTGATCTTGTAACACTTCAAACAGAACTCCATGCCTGTTTTCCCCATTCTGTTATTCATGGGGACAATAAATTTGTACTTGCAAATAAACCTTGTACTCATTAATTAAGATGTGCTTCATAGCGATGAATCATGAAAATGGGAGAATTAAATGAGTGAAACTCGATCTATTCCAAAGATCTTACTAAATCATGATTATTTTAGGGTTAATAGGACTAGTAAGCTGTCACTTAAACAAAATTTGAATTTTTGATCCTAGGGGTATTTTAGCAATTTTTAAGACCTTTGTCATAAGCTGTGTTTGGGTTAAGTTACTAAGGTTATCCTATGGGTTTTGTAGTAGTAGGAAGTGTCAATCCTTAATGGAGTAAGATTCTATCCTCAATCTTTGTGGGATAAGTTGAAGTAAATCTATTTAAATGTTTATTTTTTTGATAAAAGAAGAAATTATAAGGAAAAGTGATACACATGAGTAGCATATGGTATCCTCCTAGGATAAGGTCAAGACCAAAACTAAAATCAAAATTGAAAGAAAAGAGTCAAACATGCAGCCATGATGCTCAATCCCTCTGCAAATCTAGAAGAGACACTCCCTTAATAAAACCTTGAGCCAAACACCACAGAGAAGCCCCAACAAATACTTGGCCATAGGGCATCTAAAAACAGGGAAACACCCTGAAAATTCTGCCTTAGCCAGATATTCCAAATTACTACAAAAGCAGTACTTTGCCGTAAACATTTATAATACTTTCTTTTAGTTGTATAATCTTTTAGTGAGGGAGTAATTGGTAAAAGGAAATTTTTTGAGTAGATACCGAAAAATGTATGTTCTAATCCTTCTGTCCACTGAAAGAGAGGAATGGATGGAATCAATCCAGACCCAGAAGGGATTCCATCTCCCTCTAAAGTTTGTCTATCATTAAGATTTCAAAGAAATGAAAAATCTGTAAAATGTTAGAATCCTGCAAAGAATAGAAAGTGAAACCATGGTTGTTGAAATCTTGTGATTCATGAGTAGAATCGTGAGATATGCAACAGTAACCAACCTCAACGATAGGTATAGGAGGTTGCATTGTCATTTGGCTAGAATCACACCATGAATTGCATAAATTAGTGTGATTGGATCCTGCCTGCATGAATCACACAATTTTAAGATTCGACTGCAGCTCTGTGGCTGCAAATTCCACTGGGTCTAAAATTCGGATTATTGCAACCAAACCCCAACTATAAGAAACTAATGATTTTGCCTGAAATTTACCCATAGATGAAGTGAACTTGACTTTTGCAATTCACACTGTTCCGGATCTGATGCAAGAATGTTTATGATTAGAGATTGCTTAGTTGCATAGCTTTTTCCCACTTCACCTTCCATGGAAAAGTAATCTTGACATTAATTTTGTTTAATATTTATAAAAATGTTTTCTTATAACTTACAAGTTAATTCACAATTGGGCTAAATATATGAAGTGATATCCAAGTCCCAACCCAGATATGCTATTTTATTATAATGAAAAGTGAAGTAATTTTATTAATAAGTATAAAGTAAATAAAATAACGATGTCAATTTTGAAGAAATATTGTTGTAGTCTTTTGATGCACTATGTTGATGTATTTATATACATGCATTTAATAATATGTACATATATTTGAGACTTCTATATAAGAAACTTGAAAATGAAAGTAATATGCATTATTTTTTTTATTAAAAAAATTAGATTAATGGGTAGAAAAGATACAAGAGAGGAGGATAGGTTACCCTCCTAAATAAAACAAAAACATTATAGAAATTGAAAAAAAGAATAGGTACAAATTTAAACATGCAGCAAAGCTGCCCAATCCTTTTGCATATCCTGGAGGGTGACTCCCTTAAACAAACCCTAAGCCACACACCAAAGAGATGCCAAAAGGGGACACCCCTAAAAATACAGGCATTTCGTTCCAACCAAATGTTCCAAATCCTAGCTTAAACTGCACATTGCCACAAACATTTCCCCTCCTTTTTCTTTCCAAAACCTTTGAACTTTATATGAAGTGTTGGAAAAGGCTTTTAATGGTTTAGCTATTTTAGGAAGGCTGCGAATTTGTATTCCTAGAATTAGGAGAATTCATATTGAAATCCCTCTGATTAAGGGATTTGATTATAGTGTAGTTAATTTCTTTCCTTTTATATGTTGGGCACATTGTGTATAAATTTGTGGTGCCGTATAGAGTTCAATATACATAAAATTCTTCACTCTCTGATTTCCCACATGGTATCAGAGCTTTAAGCCGATTCTTCTGGGAACTACTTGGCCTTTATTGCCGAGTTTCTCTCTAGCCTTCATTGTCATTGTAAGATCGAACTACAGACTTTCACTGTCTGCTGGTACATCGCTGGCTGGTGTCGTTTGTTCCGCCGTTACTAGTGCTGCTGCCGGCCTTAATCGTCATGTTCTTGCTGGCCTTGATCGCCGTTTGCTGCTGCTGGCCTTAATCGCCGTTGCTGTTGTCGTGCATTTGAAGATTTCTACTGATCACCATGTGTGAAATAAATGAGACTTACTCTCATTCCACCAGGGTTCAACATGAAGATGTGACAATCAAACAACTTGCTAAGGAGTTGCTACGCATCCAGATAGTATATCGTCTAAATGGGAAGAATTATTTGAAATGGTCCTGACTAGTTCACACGTTCCTAAATGGAAAAGGAAAACTTAGCATAGAGGGCATTGAGTGGCTACAGGACCTATTGGTAACTCTTAAAACACCTAAACCCACATGTACCTATTCACTAGCACATTCAAGTAAATTTCCTTTTCCACCTGGGTTAAATGCCTAAGATAGATCATTTACAAATTCTTGGATTATTGACTCAGGAGCCACAGATCATATGACACATTCTTCTCATAGTTTTAGTACGTATGCCCCTTGTTCTAACAATAGGAAAATAGCTATTGCAGATTGTTCATTAACCACTGTAGAAGGTGTTGGGGATGTCAAGATTAGTCCCTTATTTGTTCTTAGAAATGTACCCCATGTGCCAAAACTATCCATTAATTGTGTGTCTATAAATAAAATGTCCCATGACTTGGACAGCAAAGTAACCTTTTTTCCCACTCATTGTGTATTTTAATACCAAGGTTCAGGATGATGATTGGACGTGCTTAGGAGAAGGATGGATTATACTACCTTGAAACACCTAAAAACCTGAGTATTAGCAAGAGCAAATCACCTCTCTTATTTCTTTCTGAGCATTCTCGTACCAATAAAGATAAAGTATGGCTTTACCATGTCAGATTTGGTTACCCCTCCTTCGAAGTTATTAAAATCATGTTCCCTTCTTTATTCAAAGGGCTAGATAGTGAGGACTTTCATTGCGACGTATGTGATAGCAAAACACAGACGTGTAAGCTTTCCAAACAGTAATAAGAGAAAATCTATTCCTTTTTCATTAATACATAGTGACATAGGGGGTCCATCCACCATTTCAAATATTTCTTGTGCTAGATGGTTTGTTTCTTTCATTGATGATTGTACTAGAGTCACTTAACTTTTCTTTCTAAAATCCAAATTTGATGTGAGTAGTGTCTTCCCAAATTTCCATAACATGATGAAAAATCAGTTTGGGATACAAATCAAAAGGTTTCGATATGATAATGCAAGGGATTATTTCAATCAAACTTTGTCACTATATTTCCAATCGGAAGGGACACAATAGAGCGGAGTGGCATAAAGAAAAAATGGCCACTTGCCACAACTTGAGCCTTTCGGTTTCAAAAACATATGCCCAAATAGTATTAGGGGGAAGCTGTTCTTACAGCTGCTTATCTCATAAACAGATTATCATCCAGAGTTTTGGGATTCAAAAGTCCTATGGATACACTCTCTCATTTCTACCCTGACCTTAGTACTACAAATTATCTTGTTCCTAAAATATTTGATTATTTGTCATTTGTTCACATCCACCTTCAAAAGAGAAGGAAACTAGACCCAAGAGCAGTAAAATGTGTTTCTGTGCGGTATTCTTCAACAAGAAAGGGGTACAAGTGCTATCATCCTCCCACCAAAAAATTTTGTCTCTGCAGATGTTGTTGAAGGGAAAGAGAAATAATGGAATACCTTGTCTTATTAGATAGGTGATAATCTATATATGATATGAAGAGGAAATATAGCTAAATAGAAACACTAAGACTAAAGACTAAAATACCCTTACTAATTTAGCTTAAATACTCTTAACACTCCCCCTTAAGCTAGAGCATATATATCAATCATGCCCAGCTTGTTACATATGTATTGGACCCGATTCCCTTAAGAGCATTCGTGGAGACATTAACTAATTGTTCACTAGTCTTGACATGATTAGTAGATATTAGTCCTTGCTAAATCTTCTCTCGAATAAAGTGGCAGTTGGCTTCAATATGCTTCATTCTCTCATGAAAGACAGGATTGGATGTGATATGAAGCGTCGCCTGATTGTCACACCAGACCTTCATAGGTGCATAAGTGTGGAAATCAACTTCACCTAACAATTGAGATACCCACATGAGTTCGCAAGTTACTTGAGCCATGGCTTGATACTCAGATTTTGCACTCGACCTTGCTACCACATTTTGCTTCTTGTTTTTCCTAGACACAAGATTTCCTCCAACAAAAATACAATACCCAGATGTGGACTGCCTATCTATGAGGGAACCTGCCCAATCAGCATTTGAAAAGCCTTCAACCTAACATAAAGAATCCCACTGCCTGGTGTACCTTTTAAGTACCGAAGTATATTATGAACTGCATCCCAGTGATCATTACGAGGGGAAGACATAAACTGGCTCACTACACTTACTGCAAATCAGATATCTGGATGAGTTACAGTAAGGTAATTAAGCTTTCCCACCATTCTCCTATACCTCAGGGTCAGATAGTATCTCTCCACCATTAGCTGTAAGTTTCAAGTTGGGAACCATGGGGGTTTCACATGGTTTGGCTCCAAGTAGATCCGTCTCACATAGAAAATCTAGGACATATTTGTGTTGACATAGAAAGATACCCTTTCTACCCGCACAAGAAATATTTCAAGTGTCCTAAATCTTTAGTTTGAAATTTGGATTGAAGAAAGTTCTATAGGGTAGAGATGCCACTATTGTCACTTCTTATTATCACAATATCATCAACTATGAGAAATTGTGAGAAAGGATAATTGTATTTTCCATTGTTTTACTTACAATCAGAAGGGTGGATTTATACACCCAGAAATCCTCAATCTATTCCTAAAACTAAGCAAGAAATAAATGCTAATTATATACATGGAAGGAATGCAAATTACATGAGAGGATTAGGGACATAATTACATAATTACAGCCCAAATTATTAGCACACGTTTTCCACACTCCTCCTCAAGCTGGTGAGTAGAGATCTTCCATTCTTAACTTAGATATGATTGCGTTGAACTGTTGAGTGTGTAGCCCTTTTGTGAGAACGTCTGCAAGTTAACTTCTAGATGGAACATAAGGGGTGCATATCAATCCACTATCAAGTTTCTCTTTAATGAAATGTTGATTAATCACTGTGTGCTTTGTCCTATTATGCTGTACTGGATTATGGGCAATGCTTATTGTTGACTTATTATCACAATACAATCTCATAGGTCCATTCCACTTGATTTTTAAGTCTTCAAGAATGATCTTTAGCCATAGCAACTCACAAATTCCTAGAGCCATTGCCCGAAATTCCCGCCCAGGAATGTACAGTATCCTGATGTTGACTTTTTATCTGTAGGAGATTCTGCATAGTCAGCATCAGTGTATGCTTCTATATTCAAAGTTAAGGTTTCTTTTAAATAGAATTCCTTTTCCTGGATTAGCTTTTAAATAGTGTAGTATTCGATAGGCAGCTTGTAAGTGAGCTTCCCTAGGATTATGCATGAACTGGCTAACCACACTTACTGAGTATGCAATATCTGGCCTTGTGTGTGATAGATAGATTAACTTTCCAACTAGCCTCTGGTACATCTCCTTGTCAACTGCGGGATCTTCAGTAGCTTCTCCAAGCTTATGGTTGGGATCTATAGGAGTTGGAGCTGGTTTATAAGCCAATTTTCCTGTCTCTTTTAGAAGATCAGTGACATATTTCTGTTGAGAGATAAAGATTCCTTGTCTTGAGTGAGAGACCTCAATGCCAATGAAGCATTTTAACCTTCCCAACTCCTTTATCTCAAATTCTTTAATTAAACACTCCTTTATTGCAAGTCTCTCCCTTTCCTCATTTCCAGTTATGATTATGTCATCGACATATACTAGCAATATTGTAACTCCCCCTGACTTGGAGTGTTTAACAAAGAGAGTATGATCTCTTTGACTTTGCCTATATCCCCTTGCTTAAGGACATAGGAGCCTTTTTTAACCCGCACACATTTTTTCTCCCTATACCTTCACAGAAACCAGGAAGGACACACATGTAAATTTCCTCTTCTAGGCCCCCATGCAAAAAGGCATTCTTCACATCAAACTGCTCAAGTTCCCAATCAAAATGTGTTGTTAGCTATAAAAGGACTCTTACAATGTTCAATTTCGCAACTGGGGCAAAGGTCTCCTGGTAATCTACCCCATATGTTTGAGTATATCTTTTTGCTACAAGCCTGGCTTTATATATTTCTAGGGATCCATCTGCTTTGTACTTCACTGTGAACACCCATTTATATCCAACTGGTTTCTTTTTAGTGGGTAAGTCAACTAGTTTCCACGTTCTATTTTTCTCAAGGGCATCCATTTCAACTCTCAGCTTTCCTCCATTCTTCCTTGGATAAAGCCTCAGATAGAGTGGTGGGTATGGAAATAGTGTTTAGGCTAGTGAGAAAGGCCTGATGGTGAGGAGAGAAATTTTGGAAGGATACTGAGTAAGACAAAGGATATAAAGGCCTTTTTGTACACTCTTTAGTTCCTTTTCTTTTTACAATAGGAGGAGAAAGATTACTGTCTAGCACTTTTGGTTCAATGGGTTCACTCTGGGAAGAAAGTTCAAGTTTGTATTTACCTCATCTATAGGATTCAGATTAGAGTCTTGAACTTGTGTCAGATCACGAGTGTTGGCTTTCTTCCTTGAATACACCATCCCGTATTTTCCATTAACAATATCATTATTGTCTGTAGTCTTGCTAGGGACAGAATCAAATACAAAGTTAGGTTCGGATAGTTGGCTAAGAAGAGTAGTTAAGGAGGTCAAGGATGGTTGGCTAGGAAGAGAAGTTAAGGAGGACAAGTCAAAAAATTCCTTATCTTCAATACATACTGACTCCTCCTGAAGATAAGGTTGAAAAAAATAAGGTTTTCCCTCAGCCAAGGTGACATCAGCAGAGATATAGATTTTTCTGATGGGAGGATGATAGCATTTATAACCCCGCTGAGTAGGGGAATAGCCAATAAAGATGCA
>JASKGM010062800.1:0-17524 GCA_034509205.1 Ceratonia siliqua
GCCGCCCACCACCGCCGGAGGGTGGCGGCGGCGGCGGTCGCCGCAACCGAGGGGTGCCATGGCCACATAGACCATACCCATGTTGACCATGGTTGCCTACCGAGCATGCATGGGTGTGGGAGGGGGGATGGCATGGCACGCAGCCCTGCTGTCCATCGAAGGCCAAGCAGGTACTCCCCCTTAAAGAGCTTTATTAGCATTTTCTATCCTGGCACCAAGAGACATTCATTTTTGTGAGTCAACATAAGTCGATTTTTGGATCTAGACATCGAATTTTCATGAGATTTTTTTTCAGACATACTAAGAAAAATGTTATCTAATCCTCTCCAAAATTTCAGAATTTTTTGAGCATCGTAGAATATTTTATGATATTTTTACTCTAAAACTTCAAAAAATCATATAAAATAATTTATTAATTGGCTGGATCCGAAACTTGGTGGGAGGTACCCCTGGGACATATATTGAATTATCATGTCTTAACATTTGGTGGGTCAATGGAAAATTTGGCCGAAATTAAATATCTAAAACAATTTTTCTAAAAAAGAATTGTTTTTTCATAAGAAAATCATTTCCCAAACACCCCTTAAGAGCAGTTTGGATGGAATTGTGCTTTTGAACAGCTGCTTCAAATAGAAGTGATTTTTTTTATAAAAAAAGTCAGTATTTGGTGTTTGGATATAGTTATGCAGAAGTGATTTTACTGAAAAAAACAGATATTTTGTGTTTGGATGTAAAAATATAAAAGTACTTTTGAGCATGTAAAATTATTGAAAATGACATATAAAAGTGCTTTTTGGAAAATTTATGAAATATTTTAGGGATATATGTGTCTAAAAAATCTTATCTCTCTTCTACTAGATTTGCTTTTTTCAAAAGTTATACATCCTGACTTCTAAAATAATCAATTTTTTTTGCTTTTTTTTAACAAAAGCACTCTTAAAAAAAAATCTGATCCAAACACCTTCAAATCAGAAAAGCACTTTTTAAAAAAAAAATAATATTTTTTCCAGCAAAAAAGCCAATCCAAACGGAGGTTACTCCTATTGAAAATAAAACTTTTTTCACGTGGCAAGAAAAATAAACTTTTTTCCAAAAATAATAAACAAATGCATCATATTTTTTATTTGGCTTAATTCCCTAACTCTTGAAATATGTAATTCCCTCGTACTTTAAAATTTGAGATGTTTTCTGTTATTATAAAAATAAATATTGTGAATGAGCCGATACGGCACCAATCTTTTAGAAATAAATAGAAAGCAAAAAATAAAGAATAAAATAACAAAACTATTGTGATCAAATGAGGAGAAATTATTAAATTATTTTCCTTTGAAGGGTATCATGTAAGGTACATTCCTAGTTATCATGATCAACATAAGTTACAAGAAAATGTAACATTACAATTTAGTACAAATAAAAGGGGAATTGATTTAGATTAAAGAGAAATAGAGATTAAAGATGGAGAAGTTTCATTGTGATTAAAGAGCATTGAATACCATTGAAACTCTTGAAACTCATGCACATCCACCTTGATATTTTTCATAACACTCCCCTTGGATGTCTATTTAATTAGGAATGTGACTAGTTAAAACCTTACTAAGAAAAAACCCAATGGGAAAAACATCTTAGTGAAAAAAAAAAAGAGTACACAATTCTTTTGGAAGAGAATGGCCTCATTAAAAACTAAAAATTTTATAGGATAAAACCTTGATCAAGGAAAAAAGAGTACAGCATTTTTGCTTCAATTGAAAGCATTATTTTAGATCTCTGAGTTGACACATGACATGCAAGTTTTAATATGATCATAAGTGCACAAATCATTAATAGTGTAATGATAAGTTTATCCCAAGGTCAATTTTTAGTAAAATTGCAATAGTTTAAATTCTTATTTGTTGTCTCTAAAATACTAAATTTAACAAACAATAAAGGTGAAACAATAAATAAAGTAAACAAAATAAAATCCTAAACATGAGATTATTAAAAATGCTAAAAATATATTAGTTAAATTTACTAAACTAGAAGAATCAAAAAATAATAAATGAAGTTGAATTAAATCTTATGAAACCTAATCCTATAAGCAAAAAATTACATTGTCCAAACATTTGGGACCTCCGCATCAATCAACACCCTCAAGCTTACTCAGGAGTTAGAGTACCACAAAAATTTCAAGATTTAAATCCCCAAATTCCAAACATCCAAAAGTATATATGCCTACATTGTTATTATATCAAAGTATAGGACAGCGCCACGCAAAACCAGCCTCCAAGAGGATTTTTTATTTTTTATTTTATCTTTATATTTTTTTGTTTTAACAATGAATAAAGGAAAAATTAAAACGCACATTCATAACCCTTTACTCCATTTACCAAATAAAGGAAAGGAGAGGATAAAATAAAAGGAAATCACTAAACCAAAAAAATAAAAAGTGAAGAATTATGGCTGTGTTTGAGAGGAGGGGAAACTGGAGAACTGAAGTAATTACAAAATTTATTAGTAAAATATTGATAATTCCTGCAATCTTCTATATTTTCATGCAACAACTAACGCTTAGGAACTCCCATCTCCAACCACCGATTTTCTTATTAACCAAAAAAAAAACCAGCAAAATTAGTATGTTCCTAAGCCAAAAAAAAAAAAAAGAGGAACATAAAACATAACCTAAAAATACCTAAGAGGCAGGAACATGCAGAAGGAAAATTAAAGTACCTCGTTGTTGGAAATGATATGGCGACACTCACGAAGAACTACAGGAGTGAGGTAAACCTCCTTCCAAATGATGGTGTCATTTTTTTTAATTGGAGTTGTTGGCATAGCGTAGTTTTCCATCTGGCCTGAACTCGAACTCCAGGAACTCATGGCTAAACTTCCCCTTGTGCCCCACGTAGTATCTCAAGTAGAACTTGCCATTGTCATCTTTGCTGGCCATTTCTCTACGTCTTCTCAATTCGCCCAAAGAGGAAGAAAGGGGGAAGTATGCTGATATAAAGAAGATCGAGAATTGTTGGATGATGGGTTGGGTTAAAGAAATCAAAACCCGATTTTCTAAGGCTTGATTATTTATCTGCTTAGAAGCAGTTTGGATGGAATTGTGCTTTTGAACAGGTGCTTCAAATAGAAGTGATTTAAAAAAAAAAACAGGTATTTGGTGTTTGGATGTAGTTATACAAAAGTGATTTTACTGAAAAAAGTAGAGCGTTTGGATGCAAAAATGAAAAAGTACTTTGAGCATGTAAAATTATTGAAAATGACGTATAAAAGTGTTTTTTAGAAAATTTATGAAATATTTTAGGAATATATGTATCTAAAAAGTTTTATCTCTCTTATACTAGATTTACTTTTTTCAAAAGTTACAAATTCTGACTTCTAAAATAATCAATTTTTTTACTTTTTTTTTTAACAAAAGCACTTTTAAAAAAAATCTGATCCAAACACCTCCTTGGACAGTTGGACATCACCATCGTAGCCCATTCAATAAATGTCTGGCCTGTTTAATGGCTGGCCCATCATGAACTGGGCTGGATCGACCAGTTTAATAATGTTAACAATGGGTGTTACAATGAACACTGAATATCAATTCAATATCCCTGAGCTTGAAATTTTCTTTATTTATGGTTTACTGGTTGATTCAGCATTCGGCATTATGATCATGTGGAAAGGGAAGGACAATATAGTATATTACAACAAAAGTCTTTGATTGTTCAGGGTCAATGGTAATAGGAGACTACAATGAGGTATTAAGACAGGAAGAAAAAATTGGAGGGTCTGATTCATCCCATCTTAGGACGAGGATCTTCAATCTTTTGTCATGTCTAATGCCTTGGTTGAATTTATACATCTTGATACTTATTCCCTTACAATAATAGGAGAGATTGTATTGGTAACATACAATAGGTTCTTGACCAATTTCTAGCTAATAATGATTAGTAACCAATTTTATTTTGTACTCAGCTAGGTAGACCAACACAAAAATAGGTCAGTGATAGTCTTTTCCAGAATTCATCAAATTAATCATAAATAAACATGTAAATATGTCAAATAAGTTTACACATTTACACATTTACGAATTGATTTAATTTATCCAATAAAAAAATTGGTTTAATTTATGTATCATTGACAGATTTAATCTATGTAAAAACTTCTCCATGATGGAATACATAACTATGGACATAGGCTTTCCAATTGTTTTATCTACATATTGAGCTTGGTGGACTATATAATGTTGTTACTGCACATGAATCAGGTGCTTTCACAAGTCTCCCAAGTCGCACTTTAGCAGCATTTTTTCTTCAAGCTCACCTGAAAAATAATGGGTATGACTAGCATTGTCAATAAGCAACATAACAATGGCCAACAGTTACATTATGACTCACTATGCAATTTAAGGTACTGTGTTCTCCATTAAACTCAATTCTATACACAAGAAATATACTAGGATTGCAGTTTATTAGTTGCATATCAGCACCAGCCAATGTCCTTTTCATGTAATATAGAATGTTGATATAATATGAATATAAATTGTTTTCTAGCACCTTGAGAAGTATCATAATCTAAAACGATATTTTATGAAATATGATATTATTATAAGACACTATTTTAAAATTATTTAAAAAATTAGAGAAAAAAGTAAACCGAACACAATGCTTCTATAAGCACTTAAATAGGATTATTTCTATACATAAATATGATTTCATATAAATTTTCTCAATAGCATATTGTATCTTTTGAGTTGGACATGATGACTATGATTTTGAATTATTATTACCCTTTAATCGAGTGGCAAAAGGTTGAGGGAGCTGGAAGGGTTGTGCTCAGATAGCACAGGTTCAGTCAAGGCAAAGTTAGAAACAAACAGAATATGAGGAAGGGGTTCAGACATTAAGGTAAGAGAAAGATGTTGTACAACATGGATTGCAGCACCCAAAATAAAAAAAGTTGATACAAGTAACTAGCTTTCTTTCTATATAGATCTCATGAACTTTGTAGATAAAATACTTTGATAATATTTGTAGGTAATTGAGGGCGAACCAGGGTGCTCAGGCATGTTCAAAGACTACATTATAGGGCAAGGTTCTCCTTTTTTTTTTGTGGTTAGCTGGTGTTCTCTCAACTAGTCCATTTCTTGGTTCATTCAAAGGTAGGTAATTCATGCTGCTACTAAGGCATTTACAAGGAAATTTCTTGTAGCCTGGTTCTAAGAAATTGATCAAGTTAAGATTCGAATGTGGCAATGGGAGTTGGAGAATCAGATTTTACCAGTCTGTTGGGAGTCTTAACCCTCAGAGAGAATTGAGAGATATGTTGCCTCTCATCGAATTTCTTCAACAGCTTAGTGTTGTTTGTTTAATGTTCAAAATTTGTGATTAGGGGATATGTTGTCCCTTGTTCTTGTGTATTTAGCTTGTTTTGTGTCCTAGAGGAGCCGCCTATCTGTCTTTGTAAAGAGCCCTGCTATATCCTCTTGCCTGTTGGCCTTTGTGCCTGATTGTATTTTCATCTATCAATACAATCTCTGTCTTTGACCAAAACAAATATGTGACATTGTGCCTAACCACACCTTAGTTGCTAGCCTCTATCACTTAAGCCAATTTCTTGAGGTTAGGCAGGGTACAGGTTCATCTTAAATGGAGGAGCAAGAAAGATTTTTAAAATTACATGATAATAGATGTTATATAACATTGACTGGTTCCTTATATATCAAGCGAAACAGATGTTCTTTTGAAGGCCAAAATTAAATAGTTAGATTAAACTTCTAAATTCCTCAGGCTCACATCAAATCTATTTCCCAATCAAATCCTTTATCTTAAAATATGAGAATTTCAGCCTTTTTAAAAAGCTCTACAATCATGATAAGTAGACTTACCTCACAACCATAATCATAGCCATATTCTGAAATTTTAATTGCAAAGATGTTTCTCATATATGAATGCATCTTTGTCTTTTGTCACATATGACAGAGACAGAAGAAATCATTATATGCTAGAAAGAAGGTAACATCACCATTCAAAGTTTAGTCAATACTCAATAGCAGCAGATGGCTATGACTAAAAAATTCTTGCACATGCATGCTTGTTCATCATATAAGTTAAGTGATGTGAATAACAGGACTTCAATAATACCTTATTAGATGAAGGCGGCAAGGAAGCTCCACACACAGGTTCTCAACTGTTTAAATTTTTGAAGATGGTTTCTTTTTCATGTTGTACTCTCCTCAGCCATTATCTGAGCATTTCAATCTCAGTGCCAATCTTTAACTTTTAATTATTGTTTACATATGAAGAATTCATCCAGAATTAAAAGGCAAAGTTTTGCATCTTGAGTTACTCAACACTAACAACTGACTAATCAGGCCATCAACTAGCATCACTTTCCACCTTACTAGCCATATGACAATTACTCACTATGTTATTTCTTTGTACTCCTAGACTTCCAAATGCAAGATCACTTTCTGGGTTCAAGCAATATTACATGTGGAGCCACATATCTTAATTTTCCTCTTTCCTAAATTTTATGTTGTCATCTATGACATAGACATCAAGAACGTCAGGTTGAGTATCGAGAAATGAACCATGAGCTTGATCATTGTGTTATGCCTTTTTCTCCAGCTCTTCTCCATCTTCTGTTCTGATAAAAGTCTGAGCCACCATATAATTTAAGGGAAGATTTGCAATTTCGTCTTTCTTGACAATTGATGTAGTATTGTCAGTCTGCAGTGGATCTTCTTGTGTTTCAAGTGAAATTGAAGGCCTTTGTCCACATTCATTAGCAGCACCTTTGGCTTGACATTAGACTACTCACTTCCTTTAAAAATCATCTGCCTGTAAGCTTCAAGTTTCTTTTCCATAAAGTAATACTCCCTTTCCTTTCTTATTAGGATTTCTTGTAGAATATCCATCTCTTCTTCATCATAAGTAACTATTTCTTCAATCATCCTTTAGTTTTGCCATGTTTCCATTTCTGTTAATGCCTTCTCTTCCTACAGACGTGATATCATGGTCATGGCCTCCTCAGCAGCAGTTGCAGCTGAAGCTTGCCCTTTCTCTAGCTCTAGGTAAAGAGCAGCATAAGCAGCTTTCCCTTCTTTAAATGCCTGTTCCAACATCTTCATACGGTTTTCTTTATTTCCAAAAATCTTGACCTTGTCAAGTGCTTTACTCATGTATTTTTTCAATGAAGATGAGTATTTGTACTATCCTAGACTATCTACCAATGATTTACTAAATTCATATCTATGACCGGTTCTTTTGTCCCTATCATGGCTAGTTTGGGTATCTTCAACATCTGAATGGAAGGACAACAAAAAATAGCAAGTTAAAAGCCAATATCCAGCATGCATAATAAAATATAGAGACTAGGTGTTCATTAAGTTCAACCAAAGGTTTCTCGAAGTTCAATATTTTCATCTTGTTGCCTCTTTGAAAGCTTAAAATGGTCATTATTTATCAATATAATCACATGATGCTGATCTTGGTTTTTAATTTCAATCAGGTTTGAATGAATAATAAGGTGGCTAACTTATAGGAGCTTAGAGTTGCATATATTAGCATTTAGTAGACTACAAATTCACAATATATAACTTCAGCATAAATCATTAACTAAACCATAATTTTATAGATCATTTCTCTCTTACCCACAACAATAACTTCTCTCCCTGAAGCAGTATTTATGCTTTCACTGGTTTTTTCTCTAATTATACCACCATCACAAGGCAAGCAGGAAACGAGGTTACCATCAGACTGAATATTTCTAGAAGGAAAAGATGAAGAGAATTTCCCACACTCAAAATTACCCCTCCTCCTCCTTCAAATTCCAGACCTTCGTTTCACATTCATAATTCTCTTTCCCTTAGCATCATACCCGCGTTCCTTATCAACTAAGGAACGTAAACGTGGGCCTAAACATGAACTGCAAGATGCCTCATCCTCCAATTCAAGAACCTTATTCTTAGATATTTTCTCTGCAGTCATTTTATCATTTGAATTGCAAAACTGATCCTTCATCCGCACCAATTCAAACGGAAACCTTTTCATTGCCATCACTTCAACGAAGGATATCTATCTTGACGGCCAGTCAGAAAGTATTTTATGCAGACACAAATTACTATTTCTATATCCGAAGATCCCCATACAAGGACAGGGAAAATAAATTCCAAAAATCCTCAAGAATTTTGAGGCAAAGAAAGCAATAGCCGATCCACATAGCAAGAAATAGGATAAACCAAGGGAAACAAAGGCTCTAATAAGACTTCCCAACATCCAAGAATGAACTTCCTAGAGAGCCATCATACTTTAAGAGCTCAGAAACCCAAAATGCTTTTAAAGATATTGACCATTACAAGTGGTAAAGGAAATGAAAATATAGGACCCACGACGTAAAATACAGAATTTTAACGACTCAGATAGCAATATCTCCAATAGAAAGTTTTACAAAACAATAAGATATATTTACATAGAATTCAGATCAAAGCAGTGGTAGAAGACCTTGAAAAGGCTAAAAATAGAAAACCAAGATCATACTTTGAAGTAGGCTGCAACTTACAATTTTGGTTCATCGTCTTATTTGAGTTATTGGAGAAAATTGTGAAAGCTTAATTCATAAGAAAGAAGAAAAGGAAAACAAAAAGAACTGGATTTGAGAGAAGGTTGCCGGTTGAAACTACGGATCGAAAGCAGTTGCGGAGCTAAAATGGAAAACCCGACAAGGATTCTGTAAGATTTGCAATCAATTCCTTGTGATTTTGCAGATTCCTCTGCGAGCTTGAAGTTTATATAGATGTTAATTGTAGCCTCCACAAGTTCCAACCTCGTTGTTTCTGACCGAAGACAGGCTCCTTCGTGCTTTTCCCTGGAACAGGTGACTAGAGAAACAATGTCGTTTCATGATTTTGCCATTTTTCTAGCATTACTTTTCTTAAAATAGCACGATAAAAAAGATAATAAATCTATATTTCTAGCAATTAAATATTTTTAAAAATTGATTTAACTATCTACTCAAGGTTGGATAGATTTAATATTTTTTAATTTTTAATATTTAATTTATTTTTAATATTAATGAATTATTATTTATATAATATATTTTTTAAGAATTTTTTAAGATTTTTTTACATTTTTTTTGCTTATGAATAAATAATATCAAAAAAATTATAAATGAATAATACAAATTTTTTTTTAAATCTTAAAAACATTTTAAAAATTTCTCAAAAAATTATCTAACAATAATTAATTAATACTAAAAAGAATTAAGACAAAATTTTAAAAAAATAAGATTATTTAGTACCAAAATTTTTGCTACCACCCTAAAATAGGACGATAGTATAGTAGTAGCTTAATTTTATATTTGATTATATTTTTTTATTATGCTTGTTTTTGTATATTTCAATAAATACAAATAATTTTTAGAAGCATTAGTTGTGATTATGGGGAGAAATGTTATTTTTATAAACTTATTTTAATATTTTATATCATTACATTAACTGTAAAATAATTACTGTCGTCTTATATTGTCATATTTTTTTATTTTTTTCTTTCATTTTATAAGATATTTGTGCAAAAATGATTTGGAAAGGTGATTCGCTATTATAAATGAGAAAGGTTTAAATTTTTTTATTTTAATTAAATTCTCCTTTTTTTAGTAGCATAAACTAAAATTGATAATTATAATTAAGTACTTCTAAATATATTATTTTAAAATAATAATTTATGATATTTTATTTATTTTAGTGACTTAAATAATTTCAAAATAATAATTATAAATTATAATGATAGCAGAGAAAAAAGTAATATGGCATATGATATTATTTTAAAATATAATACGTTAAAGAAATTCAATAAATGTTTTATAAATATATAAAATATAATATTTATTATTATCATTTGTAAAAATTAAAAATAATTTTAATATTGTTATCGAATATTTGTCAATCAATTTTGTCTTCAAAAGTAATTTTTATTAACTATTATCTTCATATAATAGGAAAATTGTTATTTGGTGGTCATTGTAGCACTAAACTCTCACACACTCACCAAATTCACAAATGCTGCATTTTTTTTTCATTTTTACCTTTCATAAAAAATATTATTTAATTATAAAAAATAATTATTGTTATAAAAAATTATTTAACTATGAAAAGTAATTATTATATTATAACTAATACAATAATAACTTTTTATAACACAATATCTTTTTTTTTTTAACTATGAACAATGTATGGTACATTTGAATATTTAGTACTGTTAGAACATCGATTAAGAATTTAATGCCCAACGTAGATCAAATAATAATTTTACCTTACATCATTTAAACAAACTTTTTTCCGTTGGCACAACAATTTTCAAAAGTCATAGCATTCCTTTTTGGTGACATCTAAGGTACTCTGGAGTAGAGACTTTTTTTTTTTAATTTTGTTTTATAATTTTTATTTTAAAAGACTTTTAAAAAAATGGAAGAAATTCAAAAAAATTTCAAAAGATAAGTATTAAAAATAACTTAAAATACAAAGTAAAAAAATTAAAAATGAATTTTTTACTCTGAGCAAAGCCAACCTCTTAGGCACATCGCCACCCATTGTCGGTCTGTCATTCACCCATCGCCCATCGCAAGAGCATAACCAAATCCAACCGTGTAGGCAACTGTCGGAGATAACTTCCATATTAACTTATCATTCTCTATATCAACTTGTTCGCTGAGTATGGTAGCAGCTAAAGACTGAGGAAATATTTCTCTAATTTTCTCTTCCATCTAAATTATGTTTTAATTAAGTTTCTACCTTCCAAAATACTTTTCCTTCCCTAAGTGTGATTGGCAGTCAACTGGGCCTCAAAGAAGCTACAAAATGGAAAGTATCTATCTTTGTATTTAAATTTTCTTATGTACACGTTACTTAACATTAGCTAACAGTTATTGGATGTGAGAGCGGGCAACTTGGATAAGGAACAAGTAATATGGACAGCTCATCCTAGTAGTCCATGCTAACATGATCCCTATCTTTGAGAATTTTGCAAAACAATGATCCATGTTGTATGGCAATTTTCCATGTCTGCTTCCCTTGTAGTGCAATGTTAATAGCTTGTGCCATTTTAAATTATATTAATGTTTATTTTTATTTTTAATATTTTTTATTGTTATTTAAAAAGAAAAAATAATAATTTAGTATTATTTAAATTACTTAATTTTTAATTTTATATCATGAATAATTATAAATATATGAGTGAGGTTTTCAAATTTTACAAAAAGTTAAGCTCTTCTTTTCTTTTTTTTAAGTAGTGAAAGTTCATAATAGATATTTTTTTAATAAAATTAGCTAGTATATTAATGATGCATACCCTACTCCAAATACTTTTATTTATATATATATACATACACACATGCATACATACATATATATATATATATATACCAAAAACAGACAGGATCGAAATTAGATAAGAGAGAATAAGAGCTTAAAATATATGAACAAAGTTTATAGCTTAAAACTTATAAAGACTTACAAGAGAGCTTCGTACAAAATTCTTCTAAATCTTGAAAGAGAATATAGAAGAGGGTTTTTTGAACGATGATCTACAACTGAAATTGATATGCCTTTTATAGGGAAGGCAAACAGCATTTACATTTCATTTACAAAGAATTTACATTTCATGGGCTGTAGAGAGATTCCTTGCTTTTTCTTTTGCTATAGCTTTTTCTCTGCTTTTTACTGTAGAATTGCTGTTTTTACTGACTAGCTTTGGCTTTTTCTTTTCTTCTTTTGACTATAGATGTCTGTCGACTTTTGACTTTAGAGTGTCGGCACCATATAATGCTGCCACTTGGCTTATCAAGGGAATTATTCACTAAACTCTATACCAAAACAATCATCTTCATTGTCCTGTTTTGGTGGCTCGGTAGAAGCCCATGATGATGAGCTTGCTGTAGAGGCGAGACCCTGAATTTTTTGGGCAAAGAATGAAATTGACCAGGATCTGATATAGCTGAAAGCTCTAAAATTAATTTGTTTTTCTCTGTAATGAAGGGCGGTTGGGTCGCCGGCTTATGTTCATACTTTATATATTGTGGATTGTTTGAAATCCACTTTCGAACATATTTTTCATCTGCATATTCTTGTACATATTTCTTCCACCACTTTACGCTAAATTTTCTGACTAAATAGCTAAGAGTGGGACATGGTTGTACTCCTTTAACAACTGTAAAAGTCCAGCTTACTACCCAAGGGATCCGGAAATGATGGCAGAAGTAGAAAGGTTTTTCTGTATCAGGGTAACAGACGGCCGCGCTGAATTGTCTGAAGCCATCCATAATGGCGGTAGGGAGGATTTACTTGACGGGTCCAAAAGTATGGAACCAATCCAAGAACCAATTAGGAAAATTCTCAGAATAGTCACGAGTGAACCAAACAAACCAGGAATGGTTATAATTTCTATAGTACATGGTATTATACCATGCTGCTGTGTAATCGAGATAGTTGTAGGTTAATCCAATCTGTTAAAGTGAGAACTTTATTAATCTTAATTTGTGAAATTTCTCTGCCTATATTATCTTTTTGATGGCTAATGAGGGCAGAACCTGTATCAACCAGGATAAGCTCATATAAAGCCGGTCCTTTTTAAAATCTGTAGGAAAGAAATTCCAAATTTTCTTTGTAGTATGAGAAGGAAATATAGCTGCAATAGTGTCAGTGACATTATCTCTGTATTGTCCTTGTTCAAGAGGACAAACTGTAATAACATTTTCTTTCCTTATATACTGGGGTTCCTCATTTTTCTGAGAAAGAGGGACACTGGATACTTTTTCTGCAAAGGTTTGGTTTTGACTGGTATGGCTATGAGAAGACTGTGCAGGTGTATTATTAGTTGCATAGGCTGCTGGTGTTTTGCTGGAGTGTTTGGCTGCATTGAGCCTTTGCCCTTATTTTTGGAAGAGGATGCACCACGGCGAGAGCTCTTAGTGATAGGCTGGATTTTCCCTGTAAGAATTCCCTAGTAAAAAAATCTGGAAGGGAATTGCTTGTTCCTTTAATAAATTCGATTTCAAAATCAAAACAAGATAGAAGGGCTTGCCATCTGGCAAAAATATGTTTTGAAACCAAATTTTGAACATCTTTTTATAATACATCTTTTGCTGCTTTACAATCTACACGTAAAAGAAACTTTTGGTTTATTAAATCGTTTTGAAATTTCGTAATGCACAAAATGATGGATAAAATTTTCTTTTTTATAGTAGAGTATTTCTTTTGACTCTCAATCCAGGCTCTTGAGTGATATTTCACTACCTGCTCCTTGGATTCTATTCTTTGCTTAAGGATACCTCCAAAGCCTATGTCTGAGGCATCAGTCTCGACAATTTTAAAGGCTGTATGGTTAGAGATACCTAAGCAAGGTAGACTCTTAACCTGTTGCTTTAACTCTTTAGCTATTTAGGTCATTTATGGGTTCTAGCAGCGGGTTGCTTTTGTAGCCTAAGGAATAAATATTTACACCTTTTCCTAAGGTGAGGAAGGAAATCTGACACATAATTAAGACATCCTAAAAATTGTTGTAACTGATTTTTATCTTTAATTTCGTCAGGAAATTTATCTGCAAATTCTATTACCCTATGGGTTGGTGTAATAGATCCTTGATAAATTACAAATCCTAAAAATTTGACCTTAACTTGGAAGAGTTTCATCTTGAGGCTGAAACTACTAATCCATTTACTTTGATTATAGCACTAAACTCTTGGAGATGTTTAAAGTGTTGTTCAATAAAATTAGAAAACACTAAAACATCGTCAATATACACAATAGTGAGTCGTGTATAAGGGTTGAATATATCATTCATTATTTGCTGAAATTCAGAGGGTACATTTTTAAGACCAAAGGGCATTACGTTCCATTCGTAATGACCAAAAGGTACCGTGAAAGTAGTTTTATATCTATCTTCTTCCTTTACTTGTATCTGATAGTATCCTGACTTCATATCAAACTTTGAAAAGATAGAAGCATTAGATAATCTCCCTATAAGATCTCCATTTCAAAGCTTTGTTTAATGGCTTATAATTTATTACCATTCGAGGTGCTCCTCGTTCTATCTCAGCATGATTATTAACATAAAGGAGTTACCTTGAAAGGTAATATTTGCTGTAAAAAGGGAGTTCCTAAAATGACTGGGTCATTAAGGTTCTTTACTAACATGAATATGTTTTTAAAACAAATTCCTTTATTACAAATATGTGCTTTTGTAAGTTTATAATTTATCTGTAATTTTGAGTTATTAGTTGTAGAAAGGCTTTCTAATGTCTTTTCATAATATTTAATAGGAATTAATCCTTCCTGTATGCAGTTCATGTCTACACCGAAGTCAATTAATACTACTAAATTTCTGGTATATTCTTTATTTATTCTATATTCATTTGACAATACCATTTTTGGTATGTAGTAGTAATTATTCGCTGAATAAATTTCTCTTGATTTAGTTCTTTGGCCAATTCTTTCTCAATTGTTTCTGTTATATCGTTTGTTTTTTCTTCTAGTTTTTGTTTTTGGTCTATGTCTTTTCTCATATAGAGTTCTAACTTTGCCTTTAATTCTATTATTTCTAATTCTCTATTGATTTCATTTTCTTTAATTTGTTTTATCTTGTCTTTGATATTTTTTATTTCTTGTTGTAGGTTGTTTATATTAGCTGAAGGTGTTTTTTCTTTTTCAAACCTTTCTAAGATATTTTTCATTAATAGAGGTGGAGGTTTTTGCTTTTCGTTAGGATCTTGATCTAATAGATCTTTTATTTTTAATAGATATTGTCTCTTAATTTCATTATCATCAATTTTATCAATTATGTCTATTAGAAATTGTATATTATCTCGAGATATTACTCTTATTTGTAATTGTTGTTTACATTTGTCACATGTACAATAACCAGGTCCAATACATTCTTGGTCTTGGTTAGATTCATTATCAGATTGTTCTGTAGGGGTATCTTCTTCTTGTATTTGATAAATATAATCTTCTTCTTCTTCGGAAACATATTCTAATTCAAAAGAAGGTTCAAGTTCATCATTTTTCATGACTTTTAGAAGATTGTTTTTATTCTCTTCGCTTATGTTTAATTCTCTAATTTTTTGTTTTGTCTTACAATTGTTTGAATAGTGGCCTAATTGTCCACATTTATAATAAACAATGTTTTTCTTATCTTTGTTAGGCTTAAATGGTTTCTGTTGTTGCAATTGAGGTCTGTAAGGTTTCTTATATAAGGATTTGGAAAATCTTTTATATTTATAAGGTTTGAAGTATGATTTATATGACTTATAGGTCTTGTAAGGCTTTTTATCTAATTAGGGTCTTTGCCTGTATATAGGTTTTCTTTGTGATGGAGCACGGATTTTTTCAAACCCGTATTACTCACAGAAATTTCCTAATTCCATCTTACCTAATTTTTTATCTAAGTAAATTTTTCGTTGTAATTTCAGGTCATTACAAATTCGTAATCCTACTGTATTTATTATGTTTATGATATTTCCATAAGTTAATTTATCATATTTTATAGCTCCTTGGTGTCTTTGTCTTAACTCATCACGAACGTTTTCCGCGAAGAGTGGAGGTAATCCAGCTACAAATCTTTCTTTCCAAAAATTAGAATTTCCATCCTGACGTTGGAAAACTTTAGGGATAAACTTATCTTTATACCACCGAAAATCGGCTAAGGTGGGGCATCTTAGATTCATAAGTTGCACCAAATATCTCTCTTGTATTTGTATAAGGACGGGCTTCGTCTAATTGTATGATATTCTTTAATGGTTATCATTGTCGGAAAGGATATTTTCCCACCATCCTTTCAGACTTCCTGTAAATCCTTGGACAAGGATATCGAAAATGTCATTATCATTATTGTTGTCTATTCTGTAGGCTGCTATGACCATAATCATTTCTTGGGTAAAATTCATTATTTCATATTCACTTTGTCCATCTAGATTCCATTCATAGATAGACTTTCCATCATAGCTTGTTCTGCTGAATGGACGTTCGTCAAATTGTAAGTCTGGTAAAGTAGGTCTTGGATAATAATTTTTCTTGTTATTGTTGTAGTTTCTTTTAACTTTATTGAGAATGATTTCTTCAGTATCTTTGTATTGTTGTTCGATTTTGGTTATAGCATTTGTCCTAGCAGTACTAGGTTTTTCTCTATCTTCTATGTCTAACTTGGCTAATTGCTTATTTATTTTTTCTATAAGGTCTTTATCTGAGTTTCCTAACCTTATTGTTTTGGCTTGTTCTCTAGATATGGCTTCATGTTTGAAGATTGGACGATGTGGATCCAATTGATGTTTTTCTAAAGGAGATGTAGCTTTAATGGGAGTTTCTTCTATTTTATTTTCTATTCGAGTTAATTGTTGGCTTACTGTATGTAACAATTGATTGGTATAATTGTTTTGTTGTTGTATTTTTTGTAAACCTTTAACTTCTTTGTCATCTGTAATTTTTAAAGGAGAGGCTATTATTTCATCTTCTCCTATTTTAATTTTTATTTCTTCTAATGGAGGGTTTATAGTAGTTACACATGTATTATTTTTGCAGATCCAATTTCTTGTTCTAGCTGTGTTAACATTTACTGAAGGGTGATTTTCAGCAAAGGGGTTAAATATTTTATTATTAAATGTATACATTTTAAACTAAGTAAAGAAATATATGTTTTCTTTTATTTGATTCATTTGATCGTACCATTCTTTTCTTATTTCAGTTTGTTGTTCTTCCGAGAAAGTGGCAAAAAACCATTCTTGTTCTTTTTCATGTGTGATTAACATGAATTATTTTCTTATTAAATCTTTATTGATTTCAAAGTTGTCTTTTCTTATAACTCTAAGTTGAGATTTAACTGAATGATAATCTGAAGGTTGAAATTCTCTTTCAATCCAGATCTTGTTTCTAAATTTATGTGCTGAGGTCGTTCTGGCTTATAAATAGGTTCAGGGATTCTTGGCTCAAAGTTTACTCCTCTTAAATGTTGTCTTAATAGATTTATTTCTGGTTGATCAACTGATCTCCTAGGATTAGAGTTTGGCGTTGATCTTCTTGTATCTAAACTTGAAGAAGAGGCAGATATACTTAACATGGTTATAGATATGTCTCCTTCATCATTTTGATTAATATCTTCTATTAGTAATTTTTTTAAGGGTACAGGATTAGCAAGCTTAGGGAATTTCCATTCAGGAGGGAATTATATTTCTTCATGTTTAAGTATTTTTGGCACTAAAACAATTGTTATTGAAGGATTTCCTAATTCTATTAACATGGTCTCACCTTTCGGTGATTCCTTTAAATTTAAGTATTTAAAACAATTTAAGTATTTCTAGTTTACTCGGGATTGTTCGGACCAATTTCCTAATTGGTTCTTAGAATGGTTCCATGCTTTTGGTCATGTTAAAGAAATTCTCCTTGCTGCAATTTTAGCTGGATTCAGACAGTTTAGTTCAGCGGTCTGCTACCTAGATGCAGAAAAACCCTTTTATTTCTGCTATCATTTCAGAATCCCTTGGGTGGTAAGCTGGACTTTTACAGTTATCA
>JASKGM010062822.1:0-14106 GCA_034509205.1 Ceratonia siliqua
GATGGAGTTACTGGAATAGGTGATGCAAGAGTATGGTATGCGTATAGGTATCTGATACGAGTACAGTACGGATACGCTACCATTTTCGAAGTATCGGTGCATAAGAGCTGCCAACAATTACAGAATTAAAACGTTCTAAAAATCTGATTTGTCTCTGGTCAACGTAGCACGTAACAAATTTTATCAAAATATTCAAAACACATAACACAAACCTCCCCAGAAAAATTCAAAAGCAAAATAACAATCCTACTACGAATAATCCAGTATTTTCAGAACGTAATGCCATATCGGGGGGGTTAAAATAGGATATGCATATATAACAAAATCACACCAGATACTATATCTGCATGAAACTAATATAACTGCAAGCAAATGCATATTCTTCAATTCAATTTACTTTCTCTTGATTGAAAAGGCAAAAGATTTAGGGCGAAAAGAAAAAAGAACAGTAACCGGAGAACCTTGTCAGACTTATAAGATCAGCACAAGAAAGATATTGCTTGCAATCCCAGTGTTGTCGAACAAGTAAAGTATATTGTTCGTAAATGCTATAAATGAATGAAATTTCAAAATTGCAGAAAAGAAAATGTTTGGAAAAAAGAGGGAACCTTGCGCTTGAGATTGTAGCGGTGCCACTCAGACTTGTAATGGAGCTTTTGCTCTGCATCTTCCATGAATTCTTTGTTGCAAGCGTTGCAAGTTAATCCCGGCATGATTAAAATCCCTTTATGATTCTACCTTAATTTTCTTCGATCAGAGAAGAAAATGATGAAGGAATCTCAAAAAGAAAATCGAGAGAGACTGTGATCGAAATCGAACTAAATGGAGGCTGCTAATCGTTGTTGTGAGATAAAGCACGCGACGGCTGGAAGTCGGTGAAAAGGAGAAACACCACTCGCTTGCGCAATTGCTTCGCTCATTCTCGGGTTATTGGGTCCGATCCACCCCTTCATATTTGAGCCCGTTTTATTTTCTCCGAAGTCCAAACAATGCGCATCCACGTAATCTCGGCCCACTAGTTTTTTTGTTTTTTTATCGAACAAATTGCTTTCTTCTCCTTTGCTTTTTCTTTAAATTATTATTATACAATTTTATATTTTTGAAAATTTATATAGAATAGTTAGGGAAATTTGGTATAAGCCACCAAAGATAATTTGGTATATGAAGGTCTTGCATTTTTTTTATTATAAAACAAGGGGTTAGATTAATAAGAAAAAAAGCATGTAATCTCTTAACTTTTACGTGGAAGTATTTATTATTTTCGAAATTCATCAGATTAAGAAATAAAGTTAATATATTGTAAATAATAAATGATTTTTTGTCATCTCTATTTATATTTTATTAATAAGTAATTGTGCATGCCTCTAAAATATTATTTATAAAATGTATAATTAAAATTAGTGTCATATTAATAATCATCAAGCTAAAAAAATAACAAATTCATGTAAAGAAGTTAATAACGAATTTTAATATTCTTTTACAAATGTGCCTAAATTTTTTTTTCTATTTATGTAAAAAAAATGAACTTTGTTATTATTCATCCAGATGGCAAGAAAAAGAAAAAGTTCCAATAAACCGAAGATAACCGCTACAACGATCAAACAGACCCATCAGCAGCCTCTCGGTTCTGTCCCTTTTGTTTCTCTCTCCTTGAGCAGAGGTTTTGAGTTTTGAGGGACAAGAAGCAGATAACTTCAACTCAAAACTCTGCAACCTGTCATCGATTTCTTTGTATTTCTCTGTCTCTGGTTCCATAACATCGCCATGGCTTCCATTTCTAGATCTCGACGAGTTCCTGAGCCTCGATCCGGCGGCAAAATTGTCCGACCCCGGCGGACTGCAAGTGCCAAGACTCCCTACGACCGACCCACTCCCTCCAATTCGGCCTCACACAGCCCTAGTTGGCTCTCACGTTTCGTTTTCTCGCCCACTCGTATCATTGCTACTGGTGCTGGCAAAATCTTGTCCTCCGTATTCGATTCAGAATCTTCGCCAACATCGTCCTCGTCGCTTCCTTCTTCCTCCTCCTCGTCTGGTACCGATTCCAGTGCTGGTACGGCTATAATATATAGTCCTCTTACAATATTGAGTTAGATACGTGATGTGCTTGGAATTCTAGGGTTTAAGTCATATTTCTGCTTTTAAAGCTATCGATTCCGAAATTATCTATTTTACCACGTAAACCGGAAATTACAGAACTTGAGTGTGCAAAACTTAGATGTTTAGTTTAGGTAGATTTAGTAGTGCAGGTACCCTACTATCATGGCAATGTAAAATTGCCTATTAGATTTGCAAAAGATGAAACTCAGTTAACGGATTATATCTTATGCATATGTGCCCTGCCTTGTTGAAAAGACAAAAGGCTGCCTTTTGTTTTCGCCTCATCCTATCCCCTCCTAAATAATGTGTCCGCTGTCCCATGTTGCAGAGGAGGAAATTGGTACTGTTAATGCTGAAAATGATATCCCTTTTCAAGGCGGCGGTGCGTTGAAGAAGGTAATTGAATATACTATTTTCTACTGTTGAAAAGACAAAAGGCTGCCTTTTCAATAGTCTATTTGCTTTGTAATAAAAAGTTATGATTGGAAAGCTTTTTAACTTACTTATTGTTCAAGATTGATTTACCTTTCTGTTTTGGAAATTCATTTGCTTTTGTTTATTATACATGCATAGAAATGCAAGTAGACAGACATGCTTGTAGTCTTATGCAATCCCATGGCATGACATTGTTCTTCATATTTCTTTCCCTGACACTTTGTGCCACGTACTTATGGACCTTAAATTAATTTTACCAGACCTTAATCCTTCACTCCTCCCCCAAAGAAATATTAATTGATGCATCTAAAGAATTAAATTATCGTTTTATATGTATATTGGCATGTGACAATACTGTAGATAACCTTTCCCATTCAGTCGAAGGTAGTTTTGATCAATGCTTTTTTTGTCTGTATGAATCTCCTGGTTTTGTCTGAGAGTATTGTACATAAGATATTGATTTTTGTGATCAAAGAGTGGGACATTGGAAGTGTTCAATTCCTCTGGGAAGGAGCCCGAACCATTAGTTGGGAATAGCAAGAACAAGCATGTGATTGAGCAGCTACTTATGCAGGAGACATTCTCAAGGTACTGAAGAATTTATAGTGGTTCTATGTTTGATATGTGCATATTATTTCGTTGTTTCTTTGCCCATCTATTTTCACATTGTAATTCTTTAGAATGTTGTTTCTTGTTTCTAACTTCTTCTTTATAATATATATGTTTCATTGATACTAACCTGTAGTTAGCAATAAATTTTTTGTTTTGGTGAAATAATTTTAAATGTACGGCTTCTGGTTTTAGTGGCATCTCATATTTTTCTTGGATTTAATAAAAAATACTTTGGTACAACATTGATCCAACTTGATTGGGCTGGTAGTTTGCTCAATAAGGTAATGTTAGGTTCATATGCTGTTAATAGACTTTTATACATTTCCAGTGTAAGGGTGCTAGGCCAAGTCATAGGAACACGTTTGCATTTGTCTTCAGGTCTTTGCGAGCCTTTTTCTTAAACTATGATGTATGACCATAACTGGTTTCGTCTTTGACTGTGGGCATTGGAAAGAATGGGCCTCTTGAGGAGTAGTTTAGGACTAAAAAGTTAGTTAAGTGTCACGTCTTTGAGTTTGATATTGACTGCAGATTTGTAAGTAGGTACTCTTATGTGATTGGTTTAATTTATATATCTGTTTGTAAGTGTAAATTCTGGTATGTGTTCTGGTTTCTTAGTGAACTATGCAGCATGTGTCCACAACCTGTAATAATATTTGAGAATGACTGCCTGTTATCTTGATCATTATGGAGTCTGAGGTTTAGGAGTAGAACTACGTTTATTATTGGCTTACATTTTGTAGAATCTTATGGTTTCTTAAACTGTATCTTTTAGTTGTTTGGAATAAGATATTAAAAGAGATTAATATTTGATCAGGGAAGAATGTAATAGATTAATAAGGATAATAAGATCAAGAGTAGTAGATTCTCCTACCAATAAAGATGAAGGGGATAAGAGGCCAAGTGATATGTTCAACAAGACTGTTGGAAAAGGTATTGTCTATCACACAACTCAAAACTTAACTGCTTGCTGTTATCTGACCAAGTGTTTTTAATTATCTATCAGATATAGATTCACCTGATCTCAGCAGTGCCGCTGTTATGGAAGCAAAGAAATGGCTACAAGAGAACAAGTTGAGATTAGATTCAAATTCAGATTTAGGTTATGGAAGTCATAGTTTGAATTTGGTTACACTACCACAAGTTAGTAACCTTTGCTTTCTCTTTCAGTGACAAAACATATGATGATGCTTGTACATGATTTCTCCTCCCCTAAATCATGGGTTATTTGGTTTTACCAATGTACTTGGCTTGTGTGCAGGCTATCAAAGATGAAGGATCACCGGTGGATGTGGCCAAGTCATATATGAGTGCTCGCCCCCCATGGTCATCTCCCACCATAGACCATATTAAGCCTTTACCACCGATTGGAATTCATCTCTTTAAAGAAGAAACACCATATCCAATCACTGGCAATTCTACATTGTCCTCCAAGGTGCCGTTTGGTGTATTAATTTTGTTTTTGAAATCATGCATATATCATTTTGTTGTTGCTTTTATTATGACTGGACAGGCTTGTTTTGTATCCAGGCTGGTGTTTTTACCTTAATGTTGTTTATTGGTGCTTTATTGGAACGTCTGAAAATGGATCTCCCTTGTTTAAACAGATTTTTCCATGACTAGAGATAAATTAAACCAGAAAAGTTGTTACTACTGAAGTTTATGAAATGCAAATTTGGAATATTAATTGAATAGAAGTATAAAACAATACTTGAAAACGGGCTTATTTTGTTTTCAGGACAGTTGAGCATGATTTAGTTTCACTGTCGTTTGAAAATGTGAAGAGGACAAACATGTATGAAGGGTATCATAGTTGCTAGTTGAGTTGAAAGGGAAATATTTAGGGTAGACCCAAGAAGGAAGCCATTTTTTGGATGTGCTTGGTGTTCCTTATTCACTATTGCAAGCTTGGATAATCAGTTAGGTTGTTGATTTGAAGCTAAGAAGAAGTTGATGGGGCATATAGGTCAGTAGGATCGGAAGAGTATAAGAGAGAGAGAGATAGTGGAAGTATGAATGAGAGACCTAAGATGATGCCCAGTTGAAGGTTAGGTGGATGCTTGTATTAGAAAAAATTCCTCAAATAGAATAAGGAAATGGGAAGGAGCCATCAGAAGGTTGAGTTGGAGCTCAAAATATCTCTTAAATTAGCAATATGAATCATTAAGAATGCATCTTGAAGGGTTCCATTTGTTAGACATGGTAGATATTTGTAAGGTTCCTTAGTATATGTAGGAGCATTTGATGTGAAGTTTTCAAATGAGTCTAGGTGTTTTGAGTATGTAGGTATCCATTTTCTCACCATGTGCATGAGTTGACATTGTATGGATATTGGGACACATTTTGTGTTTGTAAATTGAGTTGAGAGGATAATTTTGGTGCCTCTTGAATTGCCATTCTAATGTCTTTGTATTCTTGGAATTGTCGAAAAAACAGGCAAGGTCATGTAAGCAAGGTATTAGATGATCCTCTGGAAGTTTGTGTAGAAAAGGTTTTGAGTATATCATTTTGAAATACCCCAAGTCACTTTAACATTAGGAAACAACCGGAGATGATTTGTTCTGGAAAATCTGTGGTTGTTATCCAAAAATGGTTTTGGAAGCAGTTTTCTGAAGTCAGAGGCTCTAAGTTTTCTTTCTTGAGGGGTTGGCTGCCTTAACAATTTTATTCTAGAACTATTCATGTATGCTTCCCTTTTAGCACTACAAGATAAATTATTTTGATGTAGCTTAGTAGAATTTCTTGTATTCTGGAAGCTCATTTGTCAAGGAAGATATATGCATTGTTTCTGTCAATCATAGCTGGGTTTTCATATAGATGCTTCTGTTGTTGGGTTAAAGTATCCAAACGTTCTGCTTATGGTTATCATGGTTTATATGTTGATATTGGAATGCAGTTGAAAAGGGATACTCCAGCTACCGGGTCATGGAGTATTCAAGATGAAATTCGAAGAGTACGATCGAGGGCAACAGAGCAGATGCTCAATACACTTCCCTCCTCAAAAATTGATTGTTCTGCATTTGAAGTGGAGTATAAAAATAATGTGAATTCTTCAGCTACTGAAAATATTGAAGCTAGTTTGGAAGAGAAAATGCATAATTTTACTAATTTAATAGATGCATCTTCGAACTTGGCCAGGCAATTTAGTACTCATGCATCTCCAGGTATGATTCTTCTGCTGTGGGACACTTGTTGGTTTATTCTGGTAAACAGTTGCAGAACAGATAGTTCCATTGTCAAATTTTATTTATTCTTCAAAATATAAATAACTTCTTGTGGAAATCTAACACATTTAACCTCATTTTTTGCCTTTCAGATTTGGAGAGGAAACAAGATGATTTCCAACCAGAAGTTGTGCTGTCTACTCCGGCTAATATTAATTCTGAACAAAATCAGGTGCTCATCTGAAATGAAGATTATATAACAAGCATATTTTTAGGGCTTCCCCCCCCTTGGTAACATATCCATGTTTATTAAGGATGAAGCTATCTTATGTCTAACACAGTTCTATTTTCTACTTCTCTTTAAGGGCTTTGAAACCATTCAGCAAACTGAAGGTAACATTACTGCTTTTTTCTCAGTTTAAATTATTTATCCATTCCAACTGCACTGATCCCCTGTACCCTTTGATTTCTACTTTTTGGGTCATATATTGGCTTCAAGTATTATTAGTCAAATATATTTTAGATGTGCGGCAGATTAGCAATCCTTATCAAGCACTCAGGAGAATCATGATTGGGCAATTTGACGTGGATGTTGTCCATCTTTATTTTAGCACTGAGAAGTAGGAAGATTTTACAAGTACCATTGTGCCTTTTTTTGTGCTGTGCCTGTAACATGACCAGCAAATAAAACACTTGTGCATTCTCATAGTTTTTAATTTGCATATGAAAATCATGCCACATAGGTTCACGAGATGACTGCAGGGAGATAACTACTTCAGGACATAAACTCAGGTCATCAGATGATATGATAACGTACAGGTTAGAATGCATTTTTCTTGTTTGCATTTCTTTCAATATATTTTTGTAGAGGTTTTTATCAGGTTAACTTTTCACTGTTTACTTTCTGACATTATTTTCTTTCCCCAACCCCACTGACTTTTCTTTTACTGTATTCCATTTTTATTTTTGATATATAGAGTGAATAGGAATTACATTTAAGGTCCTTAATACTGTATAGTTTATCCTGTTGATCACAATTTCGATATTTTGGCTTCTAAGATCTTAAACTTCCTAACATGGCTAACAATTCATTAGTGTGCTACTGTGTTTGAAATTGATACTCTCCTGATAAGAGGTGCCCAAAAATTTCAGTATTTGGTTATCATCATGGAACTTTCTGTGTTACTAAGGGGGAAATGTTGTAACTCAGGCACCACAGTGTGTAAAATTGCTAAAATGACAGATAGAATTTTACATTTAATTTTTAATCCTGTCTAAGCATCTATGATTACCAAGAGCCCCATGTATTGGGGTCTAGTCAGGCTTATTTTGAGAAATTTGGATGGTGTCTCATCTTTTTTTCCTGTAAGGAGTAATTCTTTCAATTATTTGTCTTCTTATTTTAACATTTCTTTGTTGTAATAGTGATGGTGGCGTGGCTAAACTCAATGGCGTCAATGACACAAATGGGGCTAACCCTCAGCTAAATTCAGTGAAAGAAACTATAGAAGGTTCATCACTGAGTCCCTTTGACTGCCTTATAATTAGAAGGGTCACTCTGGTGATGCTGTTGCAATCTGTACTTTATGTATTAAATTTTTTTCTAGAGTTTTGCACTAGTTCTTTATATTCTCGTTCTTCCATTAGACAATGCATTCAATTAAATCTTTGTTTGTTTGCTGGAATTCAATGTATTCAGGTGGTTTAGCAAGTACATGATCCCACAGTTTAACATGAATATGATTGTGATTGGTTCCAATTTAAATTTTCTTGGTTAAACTTGTTTTGCGTTTTCTCAATGGCCTATTTTCATAGACAGGGTTAGTTATCTACATGACCGTCAATGTATTGGTCAGACGTAGGGCATTTTCTTCTTTTGTGGGTTGTGATGCATGAATTTCTCCTTCTTTTTGCTTCTTTAGCTAAATCATTTTATTCAATATTTCTAAACATTAGTTTTATTATTAGATTCTTATCCGACTTCTGAATGCAGCTTTAGATTCTAGATTACATGATGGAAACTGCTCATTGTTCGAAGAGAAGGTGGGAGCAGAAGATGCATTGGCAAATGGATTCCCCTCTTCAGGGCCCAGGTAAAATTTTGGTACCCGAGTTCATTGTAACTTATGTTGCACTATTAGCTGTAATCACAGCGTAAACTACTTGTGGGTAATACAAACAAGCCATGATTCTCGCTTTGTAGCCCACTCTCTCAATTACTAAAATTTGGCACAAATAATTATTAACTGACTTGAAAGATCATAATGGGAGAATCAAACTGACTTCCTTCCCAACGTGTGTATATAATATTACTAAAAAAAATTATTGGCCTGTATGTCCTTATCCCATTCATTGAAAAAATCAATTTATTTTGTCAATTTCTTGTTTTCTAGTTTTTATGCAGGGAATAATGAACCCGGTACAGTCGGCTCAGATCATGAGAGGATAGCTAAGTGTGTTGTTGAGCTAGATACTTGTGAGCTGTTGAGTGAAACATCTATTGAGGTGCCTGATGTGAATGTAAACAATAACACTATCACCGTCAATGAGGATGACGGTGTTGCCACTGGCTCACAGAACAGTTCAAGTGTACAGCATGAGTTGGAGGAGGATAATTCTCAGCCAGGTCCAGAACCAGACTTGGCAGCCTCGACCAGGAGTATTGCTGAGAAGCAAATGGGTAAAAGAATTACCAGATACAACAGGAGAGGCAGAGGCAGAGGCCGGGGCAGGGGCAGGGGTGCCAAGTGATGTTATGTGGGTTGTATTTTGTGTGCCAAACTGTAAGTTAATGTAAGCTTAGAAAGTAGGGATTCTGCAGGCCATTTGTTGTGAAATCATTCAATATTTACGAGTCTACGTCTACTTAGGCAGTATTTTTGTTGCCCCCCTGCTCGGTGATTAGTTCACATAATTTATGCTCCATGAAATTGGATGTATAAATGCATTTGCTGTGAAAATGGTTAAATGCGTGACGTGGAAGGTTTTCCTTTTGGCTAACTAAACAGCATAATTTCGTGGGAGTTGATTATGCACAGTATGGTTCTTTGATTAAGTAGGTCCCCAACTCTTCTCTTCCCTTTTCTTTTCCTCCATCTAATTATTCAATTTTATAATTTTGAAATACTATCGTTTGGGATGGCAATGAACTAATAAGTTATCATGAAGCCTAAGGCATGGAGATAAGCTGGTTTTAATCTACAATTGTGGTGTATTATTTGCTTATTTATTTGAGTTCACGTGTTGTGCATTATGCATCTCTGCTTTCCGGTGTATTAATGTTTTAATAAATTTTTTTGGAATTGTATAAAATATTTTTGTGTATCAAACAAATTTTAATTTTCTTTTATACAATTTATCGATTAGCTGGTAATCAGTAGACATTAGACCAACTCAGTATTCCTACCAAAAAAACGAAAGGAGTTTGAATAGTTTTATCGATTTATTTATTTATTTTCATCATTAAATATGGGCATTTTAAGAAATTTGAGAATGAAAGAAAAACACACCAACTGTCCAACTCCGTGCTTCATTATTTTTCTTTTTTTATTATTGACTTAATCTGGTAAATCTGTACAAAAAATTCTCTAGTCGTTTTTGCTATACTCTCCTCAGTCCTCACTCCGGCGGCGGCAATTGAAGTATACAGAGAAGAAGATCAAAAGGGTTTGTCTCCTCCAAATATTGTCACACAACCATGGAACTCTTCCCCTCCTCTTCTGCGACAGCACAGAAAACATGGGAGCTCGAGAACAACATCATCCCAATGGACACTCCCACATCCACCGCAACCAACGCCGACCAAGCTTCTGACGCCATCTTCTTCTACGACGAGGTGGCCCAGGCCGAATTCCATAGGGAGAAGCCCTGGGTGAACGACCCCCATTACTTCAAGCGTGTTAAGATCTCCGCTCTTGCTCTTCTCAAGATGGTTGTCCATGCTCGCTCTGGTGGCACCATTGAGGTCATGGGTCTCATGCAAGGCAAGATCGACGGCGATACCATCATCGTCATCGACGCCTTTGCTTTGCCCGTTGAAGGGACCGAGACTCGTGTTAATGCCCAAGCCGATGCCTATGAATATATGGTTGAATATTCTCAGATTAACAAGCAGGTTTGTGCTTGCCTTCCGAGGTTTCTTCCCCCCCCCCCGGGCCGCCGCCTTCTGATTTATTTAATGGAATGAAGTTATAAGGCTTGTTTGTATCATGGGAAAACCCTAGTCGCAATTATGGCAAAGATAGCAAATTTGAGAACCTTGTTTAGGTTTTGTTAAACGTGGTTATCTATACAGTTTTGCACCTCTTATAATTTGAACTCCACTATCAAATGCCCTAGTCTATGGGAAATGAAATTTCATTGCCATTGTGTAACTTGGAGGAACGTTTTTATTGGAATCTTGGATATATATTACATTCTCTATTTCATCGTTTGGTTCTTTTACCAGAATGATGAATTCAATTGGGTTTTCCTTAAGCGAGTACATATCAATACTTTGTGTTTCTAGAGCTGGCTCACAGAGTATATCCTCGTGTAGGCAGGGCGTTTGGAAAATGTTGTTGGATGGTATCATTCTCATCCTGGTTATGGATGCTGGCTTTCGGGTATCGACGTGTCTACACAAATGCTAAATCAGCAATTTCAGGAGCCCTTTCTGGCTGTTGTTATTGACCCAACAAGGACGGTTTCTGCTGGAAAAGTTGATATTGGAGCATTCAGGACATACCCAGAAGGTTATAAGCCTCCAGATGAGCCTATCTCCGAGTATCAAACCATCCCGCTAAATAAGATTGAAGACTTTGGTGTCCATTGTAAACAGGTGATTCTTCTTTCTTGTCCACCAAGAACACGTGTTTCACTATTTTTTGAACGCCATTTGTGTGCATTTGCAGTACTATGCGTTGGATATCACTTACTTTAAGTCTTCTCTTGATTCACATCTCTTGGATCTGCTATGGAACAAATATTGGGTGAATACACTATCATCTTCTCCTTTATTGGGTAATGGAGACTACGTTGCTGGACAAATCTCAGATCTAGGTACTGTTAAGTTGCTTATTTATTGCTGCAATTTCTTTTGGTGCTAGTTCTGCCGTCATCATAGTGGATTTGCATATTTCTATATGTTTTGTTAAGAAATGAGGTATCGTTTTTATTGTTAAAATATAAGTGGTTTAGTTGCAAATTTTCTTTTTTGCAGCTGAAAAGCTAGAACAAGCAGAGAATCAGCTGGCGCACCCACGCTTTGGGTCAATAATAGCACCCCCTGCAAAAAAGAAAGAAGTAACCTCTGCTTTAGAAATTTACAGCAATTTAATTCTTTCCTGTATCAAGACAGAATTGCTATATGTAGCTTTTTGGATTATTGGAGTGTTTCTTGTTAGTTTAAAGTCAGAGACATAGACTAAGCGGATATGCTGAAGGTGTCACCATAACTTTTTGATACTCAAACCTTATTTACCATATAATTCATGCTGTGGAAATTTTTTTGTATACGTCTTCCTTTTAAAACTTTAAGCCTGTTTCTAATGTCAACCTTGAGAACCCATGATCATGATATTGTTCTGTGTTTTCTCATTAGTGATTGGCCTTTCTAGAAATTTTGGGAAGTAAACTTGGAAACAGGATGTTTAATAATCAGTACAATAGCAGCTTTTGGCTTCGTATTATGCTACATCTGCCAAGGTCTCTCCACAAACCACATCATGGAATTAGGGATTAGGGATCATATTCCATATGATTTTTTTTTTCAAACCTCCAAATGACATCCTGGCAGTTATAGAAGAGATTGGTGGACAGGATTGTCTTGGAGCTTGATATATATTAATTGCAGATTTTTCCCATATAATATTTGTCTAGAATATATTTTAAACCAGTAATTTTGAATGTGCTTAGATTAGAATGAATTGAACGGAGGGTTTTTGAGTCTTAGAAACCAGACAACAATTTGATAGAGGTAAGCCTGATGAAATCATGCATTCAGGAGAGGGTAGCTGTTACTTATAAGTATCAAAGTATTGCATTTCCTAAACCCATATGTGCGTATCATGTGTTTATAGATCCCTATAATTTAACCATTATTGCAAAAGGACTTCTTCAAAACCCCATTGTGCCTTATGAACTTTAACGTCAATGTTGCACTCCTTTATAAATAAGAACGAATTTATATGAAAACAGAAGTTATGCTTGATCATGGTATCAGATTTTAGAAAATATGTTTTATCTGGAAGTTGTATAGTCCTGTTATTTGGAAGTGATGACTGTTTGAACATACGAGTTTTTTCTCTTGGAAAGTATTCTCGGTCCTATAGATGTTAAATGATTAATGCTCAAATTAGAAAGTTATAGATGGTATTTAAATGCATTTCTGAATAAGGTTTGTACTTTGTATCCACTTGGAGCATGTTTCCCTTCGGTTGAGTCTGCCACACTGCCACTGTCAAATGTATGGGTTAATGGAGTACTGAATCGTGCCTAGTGTCTAATTGATTTTCTCTGGAAACTATTGGGTTTCTGCTGGTTTGTTTTTCAATATTGGTTTCCCCATGTTTTCCAAGATCCACTAAGTTTGGGGCATGTCTTCCCCAATGTGCTTAGAGTTTTGATAGATCTTGTCCTTTGAAGATGATGGTCACCATGCCGCTCCCATAGAGATTTTCTAGAACTGGGCAATGCTTATGAAGTTATAATTCATTATTATATCTGTCACTTCAATGCTGATGTTAATCTCCCCTTCATGCATGATATTAAAATGCTGATGTCTCAATGAATTGCAGGAAGAATCTCAACTTGCCAAGATTACTCGTGATAGTGCAAAAATAACTGTGGAGCAAGTACATGGCCTGATGTCGCAGGTGACTTGCATCGAACACCTTATTTCTTTTGTATATTCTTTGTTTCTGCTATTCTGGAATTTGATGGTTAATCACTCAAGGACATCCTTCGTGTATATATAGGTCATCAAGGACATCCTTTTCAACTCTGTGCGTCAAGCAAGCAGGTCTGGTGCCGAAACATCTGATCCTGAACCAATGGTTGAAAGCTGATTCTGGCATCTAGTAGAGCTGCATTTATGAATCCCTTTTTTGGTGATTTCTACTTCCTCTGCTGAATCTGGCATCAAGTGTTATCTTGCCTGCTTTTTTGTGCTGTGTATATCCATCTTTTCTTTCTCAAGAGCACGCATATAATTCCTTTTTCTCTTTTAGGGGAGTATATTGGTTCACTCATGGTGTTCTGGAATGTGGTACCTTCAACTAGGCAGTCAACACCAGAGGAACTAAAGCTGAATTTCCTTGAGATAGGGCTGCATTTGTCACCTCAAAACTCAATTTCTGGTTGCATGTTGGCCTATTGATTTGGGCATCCGATAATTGGCATTATATTGGTTTGGGCCGAATGATATTATTTTTTGCACGTAATGATAATAATTAAATAAATCCCCACCTGTACATTGGTCATTTTGAAGTAAAGCTAATTTGAATCTTTAACTAAATAATTATCGCTGCTGAATTTTCTTTCCAGCATACTTCACTTGTTGAGATGGCAGTGGCTACCATTAAAAGGGCTGACATTCTTGGCTAGTAAATTTTTGTCACAAGGTGGATTATCATGTCACGTTGTGACAATGTCCACTCTAGTTGATTATTAGACTAAAATAATTAAAAGTTGAATGTACAATCTAGATGGGATATCTGGAAAGCAAACTACCAAAAATAGGATATAGAAGAATAGAAAAGACATGCACAGAATGACAGAATTTCGAAACCCATAAGAAAAAGTTCATATAACCGTT
>JASKGM010062833.1:3352-17515 GCA_034509205.1 Ceratonia siliqua
TGATTTAAGCTGAAATTGCACGCGACAAATAAGAGCCATCCGATCAATGATGTTCGTATACAGCAAGTGAATTAATTTCATAGATAGTGGAAAAGTATGAAGGAAAGGACTGTCAAATGGGTTTCAGCTAGGGTTGAACATAAACTAGAAGACCCTCTCAGACCCACCTGAACCGAAGTGAATAACCCAATTTCGGTCGCTTTTACACAGTTTTTCGGGTTCATAAAGTTTATAAATTTAAATTTTATTTTTAAGAAAAGGGGTACGCTCGTTTGGGTCGGGTCTTGGTAACAAACCCCGAGTGGACCCAAACCCAAATGAATGATATCTGCACATTCCTTTTCAAATTACACAACCATTTCCATTTATTTTATTTTATTTTGTGGTAGTGCCTTTTTCATCTATCTATCCTACACACCATCACATCCAACCTATTAATGCTACCTACTAGAACAATTCCCATTTCCTAACAATCCACTTCATCCCATCTTATCTTCTGAAGTTTCTTTCCTTTTTTTTTTTCTATATACCATTAATGCTACCCACACCACCTAACACCCATTAAGATCCCATCTACTTTCCTCCCACATTCAGCCTTTCTCTCTCTGATTGAGCCTTTTCTCCTTCTCTTTGAGCCATTCTTCAAAATGACAGTTGATTCAAGCCTTTTTGGGTTCCATCCTTCCATCGTACTGATGTCTAGTAAACTGATTCAAGTTTCTTCAACTTTCTTTCTTGCTCCATTGGCAGCCCACCAGGCCACAATGTTATAAGTTCTGTTGAGGCTTCAGCTGTAACCACTTGCTATGCTCTCCCAGTGTCATTTTTCTCACTCAAATTCATATATCCTACCATTAAGATGCAGAATGCTCAAAGAATGGGCCGAGATTGAAGATCTCCCAACTTCGAAATTCTCTTCCCCTCTGTTTCCTTTTTTTAAACAAGGTTAATAATCCAAAAAACCTAATTGACCCAATTGTGGAATTTTAATCTGACTGAAGTTGGTACCTATGATAAATAGTTGGCAAAAGGTTTAGAATTTGCAACCCAAACCGTTGTTCGGTTGGATTGAGTTTGAACTTCAGCCAGACCAACGCTTACCCCTGTTAGCCAAGAAAAATCATTATGCCATCAATATTTTTCTATTATGTGCTTTTTGTGCATACTACATTATGGAGATAATAGTCTAAACTTATTACTTTAGATATTATTTACTAGCTCCTTTGATCTAGAAGTTCTATATATTTCAAAGATGAATGCAATACTTAACTAGAAATTTACACCTAAGCTCTAACAACAATTGGTGCTTAGCTATGCATAGCACTTTCAACAACAGTAATTAGTATATATAACATAAATACAACCAGTAACTGCCTTCCAATGCTGAATGTGGCATAACCAAGAAGCACAAAGAAACTATAAAATTATTAAAAAGAAGAAGAAAAGCCACAAGAGGGGCGAGGGGAGGAAATAGCATTGTAGCAAAATGAAGAAGCATATAATTAACCCTACGACCCAATCTTGTTTGTACATGCAATACTAAATTAAAACAATAGCATGCCTACTTGGAGAAGAAAGAGGATGGAATATAAAGAATGCATAAGTGGATAGTGATCTTGAATAGCAAATGTTTTTCCAAGGAAAATTGACTCTAAATGTGCAGGATACTTGAACTAAAAGTCTTGGCACTCTCATTAAAAGATGGAAAAACATGAGGTCATCTTTCCACACCTGCAAAGGCAACATGACTGCCGATCCAAATGAGGGACCCATCTAACCAATCCTTAGCACAATCAATAGTAGCTTCACTCTAGCAGTACAATAAAATCATGACAAAGATTTCCATGGGACCCCTTAAAACTTTAATACTCTCTAAAAATGCATTCCTATCATCTCTCTTTTCAAAATACTCTTATTCAAAGGGTACCTATTAATGCCCAATGGCCTTCTTAGCTCTAGTCCATACCACATGGAATCCTCAAACAGGTAAAAGTAGACCAACCACTTCCTACCTCATACTTACATATTGACCACCCTCCCCAAAGTATCCAACTCTTAGCAAAATTCCAAACTCAACCAAATATAGCAGTAATAAATACCTGCAAGCTTCTAATACTCACCTCCTCCTATATAGGCTTGTAAGAATCAACCCGATTCACCAAGCAAAGTTTCTATTTTGCATGCATTGATCCATATTTCACCCAGCAGCTGTATGTATCCTCCAAATAGTGGGTCCCATATTCCAAAGTCTTAAAAGTTGAATCCATATGCAAAACAACAGATTCCACAGTAAAGATATGAGGTTGGATCTCCAACCAAATTGATTTCAACCCAAAACCAACTTAGGCTTCAAAACTGACAATCTAGAAAGCAACAGGCGGCAGAGATCAATTCTTCTAGACGAACATCAAAGGGTTTAAAAAGTAATGAGTAGTTATCTTCAATTTACACACTAAAAAAGTCAAGACAACCACAATACAAAAATATTATCCCATTAAAATAAGAAAGTAAAAATAATAATAATAAAGGGGATTGGCACATGTTAGTGTATGTCAAGATGCTAGTGTGTGTGTGTGTGTGTGTGTGTGTATATATATATATATATATGCCCAATTGTGTCCTATATTTTTGAAGTTTGACTTGTCAAGGTGTCCATGCTTCATAATTAGACTCTAAGGCTCCGTTTAGTGCGCTGTATAAGATTGGATAAAATAGTATAAGCTAATACAATTCAGTTTGATACTATGCCTGGTACGCACAAAGGATTCTATAAACTTATACGATTAGGACTTTTTATATGGTGATCACTGCATAATACTATACACCCAAGGGGCATGGGATAAGCCATGATAAGTAATTTGGTATAAAATTTTCTCTTAAAAAAATTTTTAAAATTTTTTATCAATATGTCGTCATATTGTTGCTGTCACTTTTAACATCACAACCATCGCTACCAATGCCGTCACCACCACTACCACCACCACCACACCACTATCGCCAACCCCTACTACCACCATTACCGCCGCAGCCACCACCACTTTCACTACCGTCACCACCACCAATATCGCTACCATACTATATCATGAATCTAGTATTATTTTTATATATTAGGATATTATTTTTCTATCAACAATCATATAAAATAATATTGTTATACAATCTTACATATTATACATTATTGTAACAAACATATGATAGTATAACAACTTATACATAGATAGTTTATACAATATTATCTTGATGCAGGAGCATCCTATTATGTTATGTTATTAAGTCTGTTGGTACTATATCAGTCCATTAGTTGCTCTGTTAGTTTTATGCTGTATTGTGTTTCCCTTCTGCTAATGTGTGTTTTGTTAAGTAGTCATGTGAGGCGCAAGTGGGTCCTTCTAGGGCAAGCTTTGTGTATCTTAGTATATATTCTAAAGTTTGGTTTTAGGTTAGGAGCTTTTGATATTGTTGTTAAAGAATATAGATGGTTTTCTCAGAGAAACCTGTGTTCCAATACCATTTGTGTTCCTTCTCTTCTGGTTCATCTCTTTCTATTAGATGGTTTCATTGTTACCTACTATCCCTGCATCACATCGTATCAAAGCCAAACAATGGTTGGATGTGCACAAGGCAGAGGAGGAAGAAGCAATATGAAACAGTTGACCGAGATGGCTGAGATGAGGAGATCCATGGAGGATATGACTCGCGTAGCGCAGTCACTGTAGCGTCACATATGCGTAGAGCAAGAGTTGGGCTCCCTGTGAGGACCCACTCGATAGTAGGTGACCAAGACAACTCAGAGGTGCTCGAAACTAGTTTTGGTGGGAAAGGTGCAATTCCATAGATGGAAACTCCCTTCCATAATGTAGGGCACGGCCGACGAGTTGACCAAAATAGGTTGGAATAGAGGATAGTCAGTGCACTTGATCTGAATGGAGGAATCAAGTTTGAAGTGGCAGACTTCCGTGGAAAAATGCATGCTGAAGATTATTTGGACTGAGAGGCCGAAGTAGATAATTATTTTGAATGGAAACTAATGAAGGAGGAAAGGAAGGTTTTATTTGTCAAAAATGAAGCTCAAATATGCAACTCTACAATTGTGGAAGAAGGTTGAAGAAGAACGAGCCAGACAAGGTAAAACCAAAATTAATTCTTGGGAGCATATGTAGACTAAACTGAGGAAACAATTTCTTCTTGCTGACTATGCTATGGAACTTTATGAGAAGTACCACACCTCAAAACAGTATGATAAGTCAGTAGCCGAACATACATCTGCTTTTGACAACCTGTCATTTAGAGTAGGTTTGATGAAACGACAGAACAAATGATAGCTAGATATTTATCAGGAGTACATCCCACTTTGAGGGATGAAATGGGAGTAACTAAACCTTGTAACTTAGAGGATGCCAGGCAATTTGCCTTAGTGGCTGAAAGGCGAGTATCAAGACAAGGGTACAACTGAGAGGAGAGCAATTTTCAGGACAGTGATAGGACGAACACTTCAACATATGACAAAGGAAAGGGGGTAGTAAGTAACGGGTACATGAGTAGTAGTGAGAAAAGTTCCCTAAAGTTAGATGGTGGCTCTCAAATCAGGTGTTTCTCATGTGGCGAAAAGGGCCATCCTTCACACCTTTGCCCACAGCAAAGAGTTAATTTGGTGGATGAAAGAACAAGCCAAGAGGTGAAAGATCCTATCTATGATGAGAAGGTTGAACTCTATCCTGTACAAGGAGAATCATTGGTCATCAGAAGAATCATCACAAATACCATTATTGAAGACAAGGAGGATTGAAAGTGAAGATGCATTTCAGAACTCAGGTAAGATGCAAGGGGAAGATATTCAACCTCATTGACTATGGAGGAAATACGGAAAATGTGATTTCAATAGAAGCCGTGGAGAGATTGGGCTTGACAGTGGAAAAACATCCACAACCATACAAAATAAGCTGGCTGAAAAAGGGAGGTGAGATACCTATCACTACTATATGCTGGGTACAATACAGTTTGGGTGACAAGTTGGAAGGTGAAGTAATGTGTGACATTGCACCAATGGATGTGGGGCACATTTTGTTGGGAAGGCCTTGGCTGTTTGACAATGATGTGGAACACCACGGAAAATCAAAGACATATTCTTTTCCCAGTGATACAAAAAGCACAATTTACACCCTATGAAAGAAGATGATCAAGAGAAACCGAGCCCCACCAAGCCCCACCAACAAAGGTAAAACCATTGCCATAATATCTGCAAACAAGCTTGAAAAGCACACTCAATCAAAAAGAGTATTTGATTTGGTACCACTACCTCAAGAAGATAGAGTGATCGAAAGTGGAGTGGCCTTAGTGAAACACGGACAATGCACACACAAGGAAGTCAGTGCTGACTTCAAGAGTTTCAAGAAGAAGAGCTGAGGAACACTGACCAGATATTTAGGAAGAATATCGCTGTGTATTTAAATCCACACAGCTCTATTTCAAGAAGGGGAGTTTGATGCAGGAGCATGCTATTATGTAATGTTATTAAGTCTGCTGTTACTATGTCTGTCCGTTAGTTGCTCTGTTAGTTTTATGTTGTATTGTGTTTCCCTTCTGTTAATGTTTGTGTTCTGTTAAGTAGTCATGTGAGGCACACATGGGTCCTTCTAGGGCAACCTTCGTGTATATTAGTATATACTCTGAAGTTTGGTTTTAGGTCAGGAGCTTTTGATATTGTTGTTAAAGAATATAGACATTTTCTCAAAGAGAAAACGTGTTCCAGTTCCATTTGTGTTCTTTCTCTTCAGGTTCATCTCTTTCTATTAGCTGGTTTCATTGTTACCTACTATCCCTGCATCATATCCATTGTTGCTTATACTATTTAGACTTATCCTATACGGCGTACCAAATGGGACCTAATATATAATTACACTTTTGTTCAAAGAAGACATCTAAGTTTAAAATCCTCACACACAGCCCATCTTTGGCCTCAAAAGATGCGGCGTCCTGCCATCCATGTTTTTGTTGTATGGCACATTGTGTTCGCAACTAAAATAATTTTTCTAATTATGAAGATAAATAAGCTTTAATGGACAAGAAATTCGCATATCCCTTAAAAAATGCCAATAGCATCTAGTCCACAGTCTACTTCAAATATATCATACCCCACAAAATGAATTATCCCCATCCATCTATGCTGCCTATTTATTTAGGCCTGTTCAAAGCCAATTTCTCTTCAGAAGAATAAAACTGAATTCAAAAGATGGAAGCAGCCTAACCTAGTCCTAATTAGGATAACTAAGCAATTGACAACGTTGACAGAGCCAAGCAGGAATACAAGAACAAAAAATTAACTGAAAATTACCAGGACAAAACAAAGCAGACCAGTGCTAGTCTCCAACTCGAATCTGGGATTCGAGGACTTCTTCTGCAACAAATACACCCAGTTGAAACATTTATGATGATTTGAGCAATCATAAGAGCCAGCGCTGCAGTTAAACCAAGAGGTAGTGCTGGACTTCGAGGATACACACATTGAGAAGGAGGTACAGACAAAACTTGAGAACCCTGCAGAAGTTACAGAATAATTATTTCAGCGGTTTTCAGGGGGAACGTGAACACAGCAAAGCTGACAAACAATGGTAAAGTTGGCAAGTATAAAATCAATTAAAAATATATGTGCTTAGCCTGCCAGAGATTATATAATAAAAACAGAAATACTGTAAGAATCTATCACTCAGTCCTTCTATTATGATATCTTTTTCTTTTTTTTCACTTTGTTCCAAAGATTTGCGGTGAAAATCCTAACATCAAATTTCATGTCCAGTTTCCTTATTTTCACAATTTTAGGACAGAAAAGGATATCCCACTGAAACGCTGAAGATAACAAAATAAAAGGGAACAAGCAAGCAAACAATGGACAGTTCGAATCGGACCCCCGAAACACAAAACACAAGAGTCACCTTAATCCTCGTTGCCTCTGCACCAAACCCAGTTGCAGCCGATAATAGCCCCAAGAAACCCACAACACTGCATACCAGTAGAACCTTTCTCTCCATCTCTTTCTCTCAGTAACTGTCTGTTCCTCCCCAACGCTCTGCCTATGACTTAGTTTGAACCGGGGAAGGTAAAGTTGGTGAAGTACTGGCTGTGAAGTGCGAATCGTATCAGTCCGGGTAGTGCTTATAAGGGATTTAAAAAAAAAAACATTATTTACTGTTTGATACAATTACACAAATAATTTTATTAAAAAATAAATATAAAAATATTTTTAATATATAAAATTATTTAAAATAACATTTAAAAATTATTTTTAAAAAATTTATTAAACATTTTAAGAGTATATTCATTTAAAAAAAATTAAATATATTTTAAAGTTATAAATACTTACTTTAAAAAAATAAATAAAATTATTTTTTTAAAAAAATATTTTTTTAAACCACCATATTTGCTAAAAAAGAGTAACTTTTGGAACCACTTTTGGCCCCTACGATAAAATAATGCTATTTCTAGCTGTCTTCTTTCATGTCTTGTTCATATTTTTCATTATATATATTATTTTTATTTTTATTATATATACATTAATTAATAAGAAAAAGTAATTAATTAATTAATATATACAAAATTAGATATGCATTATATTAAAGTGATTGTTATCTACACCCATCCTTACTTTTTGTATTTTTTTGTTCTTTTTTATTTTTTGAAATTAATAGAATATTTCTTATATCATATATTTTTTTAAAATTATTTATTTGAAAAAACATAAATTTAAAAACTTTTCAAAAAAAATATATCATATAAGAAATAATTCATTAATTCTAAAAAAATAAAACAAAATAAAAAATTTCAAAAAGTAAGAGGATATGTAGCCTATAGCTCAAAAATAGGGATAGCATCCCCTTTAGTTTAATTTTTAAAAATATTTTTTACTTCACCTTGATGTTTCGATTCAGAAAATTTAGAATTTAAACAATTCATTGGATTATCAAGTTAAAGTGTAATGAGAAAAGAAAACATCATTAACGTTATATGTGAGGAAAAAAAGGACTTAATAAAACAAATTTTATCAGTTACATATTAAAATAATGTAAACTTTTTTAAAAAAAAAAAACATGATATATACACCTAATTTAGGCCTTAACTAGTTAATTCATTAAAAAATATCGGGTTAATATAATTTTTTATCTCTATAATTTTATTCAATTTTTATTTTGATTCTTATAATTTAATTTCATTCAATTGAGTTTTTACAGTTACAATAACTTTTACTTTGATCCATATAATTTAGTTACTTTTAATTGAGTCATTATAGTTTTAATAACTTTCAATTTGATATTTATTGTCAAATATCCAGTTAACACAGTTAATATTATTATTGTAATAAAAATTAATCACATGACATGTCTATATTTAAATTTATTATACGGTTAATTTTTGATCATTTTAACAATGATATTAACAGTATTAAGTAAATCTTTAACGGTAAAGATCAATATAAAATTTATTAAAATTATAATAATTCAATTAAATAAAATTAAAGGATTAAAATAAAAATTATTAAAATTATAAAGATTCAATTAAATAAAATAAAAATCAAAAATTAAATAAAAATTAAATAAAGTTATAAAAAATATTATTAAAATTATAAAGATTCAGTTGAATAAAATTAAAATAAAAAATAAAATAAAAATTGAATGAAGTTATAAAAAATATAAGTTATATTAACTTAAAAATGTCAAATCAACATTTTTCTAAATTTATTCTCCGCTCGAGTCATAAGAATGAAGCCGCCAGCCGCCAAACCCGACCATGGTTTGTTGGCGTCAAAAAGCAAACAACCTTATTTGGGCGAGAGACATTTTTCCCCAAAAAAATCACATAACTTGTTTTGAGTAATCATTATTTTCTTTTTTATATATTGAGTAATGAAATTTTCGTATTATTTTTGTGTATTTTTTAATATATATGCATACGTCACTTTTTGTTAACATTGCAATATTTAGGTTGATTTGTCGATTAAAGACAATTTGTCACATCAAAATTAAATATTTTTTATAATTTGACCCTAGAAAATAATTAAATTACAATTTCAAACATTTATCATATATATGGATAAAAGTGGTGTTAATTTTTTTACAAATAAATTAATTTATTAATTTAAAGAAATTAATATTTAAATTTTAATAGATGTTACTTTGATGATAAATTTTTTTTCTATCAAAATGGTAAACTAATAAAAATTTTAATTTTAAAATTTTAAAATAAATAAAAATGATAAATTGAAAATAAGTTAATCTTGTAATTTTAATTGTTTTATTAATAAATATTAGTTACAGATTTTTAAAATTTTGTTAATGATAATTTGGATAAAAAAAATGGGGGGGGACTAAGCTACAGTCCCCCCCAAATTTATTTTTTATTTTTGTTTAATTTTTTCTTTTCAATTTTTTTATTAATTTTTTTGGTTTATATTAGTTATTATTTTTTTATTTATAGTAATTTTTTTGGAATTTTTTGAATTTTTTATTTTTTTAAATGTATGATTTTTTTAAAATTTTTTAAAAAATTTTTGATTGTTTTTATTTTTTTTTAATTTTTTAAAAATTTATCATTAGTTTATTATTATAAATTTTAATTTTAAAAAACTAATAAAATTTATTTTAAAAAATTTTATAATTACTTTACAGTCACATATACAGTCACAAAATGTGACTGTAGAGTAGTAAGACCCTAAAAAAATATATCAAAATTTAAACGAGAATTGAAAATATGATAAATATTTTTTTGATTAAATTATAAGTTCAATAAAAAAAGGTTAGATATTAAAATTAAAAAAAATTAAAATATTATTTGATAAGAAATTTTAGATGATATTTTAAAAAACAAAGCATAATTAGAATATAACTAGAAAGATAATTGAAACATAACATTAATGTTTAGAAATCGGATGTCATTAAACTAGTGAAAGCAACAAGTCATAAGTTAGTGGTTCAATTGGGGTTGAGCTAAATTTAATTTAAAATATATTTTTTAATTTATATAATGTAATATATTATATATATTATATATATAATAATTTAATTAATTAATTAATTAATTAAAATAATCAATTAATAAACATTAATATATTTAAACATTATTATAATTAAAATAAATTATAATAAATAATTTATTATAATTAAAATAATTTCAATATAATTAAATATTATATATAAAAATTAAAAATAATAAAAAACTTTATGGAGGGAATCAAGGGATGCTACTAGTCAGTCACGGATTAGGATCCCAGCCTTTTCTCTTGAAAAAATGCTGGGATCTTTTTTTACATCTGAGCCGTCCAGGGATTTGGACGTTCCAAATCTTACCACATTAACATTATAACAAAAATTTATCTCCCTATTTGTTCTACTTCGTCCCTATACCCTCTTCTTTCGTCTCTCTTCCACTTCGTCTTTTGTCACTTTGAAACCCCACCACCGGTAGCCATCATCGCCGATAACCATAATCACTGGTGTTTTCTTCTTCATCTCCCATTTTTCGTTTTTCATTTGTCGTCACCAATTTTCTTCTTTCAACCATCGGTTTCTTCGACTTTTGCAACCAAGACTACAACTCCAGAGGCTGACCTGATTGATCAAGGCCAACTAATGGTTAACGTTGGTGGGGTGGAGATGAATCCAAGTCAATGATTACTCTTAAAGGATTAACTGTGATATTTGTGAGCTGAAGATTATAGATGTTACCGCACCTGTGGGTCAGCATCCCTTCAAGAAAAGCACGACTTTCCTTCTCGAAAACGAGTTATTCTCTTGCCATTTCTAATGAAGTATCATATGATGTTATACATATGCTTATTGTCGAGTAAGGTTTGCCCTGCTACAAGATTGATATGATTTGTTTATTACCCATCTTGTGTGTCTCATATAATTGTATGTTTTTTTTCTTTAATTTTTGATGACATTCTTTTTATTCCCCATGAATTTGCGAGCTTTCATAACATTATCTATAAAATTTATGAATATTTTCTTATCCAGTTTAAAAATTTATGTATATCTTAATCGAAGACCAATATTTTCTCTGCTCATAATATGACCAAGTGAATTTGAGCCCATTGGTTAATAGGTGCTTCAAAATATTTTGGGAACCTTTGTGCCACATATATGACTTGTGTGCTCTAATACTTCTGCTAGTACTTACTAAGATTTCTCAGTGAATGTCACTAATTCACTGTAGGTCTCTTTTATGGGATATACATGATGTATGTAACAATTGATATATTTGATATAATCGCAAGGAAGTAAATCTTATTTCAAGTTTTCAAGTTTTACTAAAAATATTATTTCAAGTTTCAACTCTGAACATTTGCTCTGATAAAGGAAGATATGAAGTTTTTACACACTGAACAAAGCAATCAAATAAACTACTCCAACTTCACCTTTTTTCTTAATTTGACACACATTCATCATGAAATTAGTTCCAAAGGGTTTTGATCTATTTATACAAAATTGTAATTTTTGAACTATGATTTTCATCAGTCTAAGTAGATTTTACTGAAAGATCTCGTGATGGAAACAAATTTGTTGTGGTTGAGAAACCTTTAAAACAAGCTCGGAGAAATTACTTCATCGAGACAGAAGCCTATGTTGTTGAAGAGCGTAAAGCTAGAAGGCAAAATGTTGTTGAATGTTTCTTTTATGAGACTGAGAATGGGAATTCATCTTCTAGCCTCCTCAATGCACTATTTATTGATAACTGGTGGAAGAAGCATTGATTATTTAGGTACAAAAAAAATTAAGAAATGTAGCTTGAGGACTTAAATGCTTCAATTGCTACATGGTTTGGACTGTCATTAGGTGTATGTTTCAGTTTACCAATGTGAGTTTGCTGCAACTACCATTAGCGAGTGGGACAGATTTTGAAGTTAAACCAGTTTTGGTTGAATTAACTACTAATGTAACGAATGACACTACTATTGGAGATAAAGGTGAAGAGTCCAAAGTAATTCATAGAATTGATGTAGTACTTCATAAAAGTCCTACTTTGTAAGTGGAGATGAAGGTGAGGAGCCTTCCAGCTCTTCCTTGAAAGCTGTTGAATCCAGGGAAGGAGTATTCAGAAAGTGGAAGAAAGCACTAAATTGTTTCACTTATTTTTGAATTCTTCTCATATATATAATTGTACCATTATGTGAATATGGTTTGTAACATACTGTGAATCAAAAATCTATAAAATATGGTTTGTACCATCCTGTGATAAACTACAATATATATATAATTGTACCATTATGTGAATATGGTTTGTACCATCCTGTTAATTTACTGCATGATTACTTGGGATCATCATAATAATGTGGATGAACAAGATCACAAGAAAATTAAGATGATGATCATGTGCACCCTATATGAACCTCCCAAAATTCAAGCAAGCATATTGATAATCAATTTTGTCATGTTTTCTCATGCTAATAATCGAATTTTTGAATTTACATGGGTGTGACAGGGTGATTCCTGTGGGAAGCATAAGTCAAGATCTTCTACCTCTTCCTTTAAGTGAAAGGAGAGAATTTAAAAATCTTGACTATACAACACATTCATATTTTCAATATTAACACAAAACACTAAAACAATAAATAACAATAAAAGCAGTGTATTAGAAAAATCTCCAACTGCAACATTGATGAATAGCATTAAGCTTCTTCGATCTTATAAACTTGGTGAAGGTATATCTTAAACATAAGTTCTAAAAGAAGTTACTGGTTTTCATTATCAACATATGTGCAAAATGAAAGCAATTAAGGATCAAAACTATGAGAGTGGTGTAAACACTGGATTTTGTCTAGGTTCTTCTCTAAATTCTTTTTGTTCTCTTTCAAAAAAAAAAATAATAGCAAAATATAAAAAATATAAAAATAATAAAAAAAAGAAAAGGGCGAAAGTAAGTAAGCAAAAAAATGTTGAAAAGAAAGAAATAATAATAATAACGAAAAAAGAAAAAAGAGAAAGAAGACCCCAAGCCTTTTTTTTTATTATTTTATTCTTTCGGTAAAAAAAAAACCCCTCCAAGCCATCAGCCCAAGGCACCCAACCCATAAACCCATTACCAAATCAATCCCACTCACATATGCAGTCTAGCCCACTTAAATTGGCTTAGCCCAACTTGTGGACCTAACCTAACTTCTAACAGCCCATGAACCTAACCCACACCCAACTACATTCCTTCAGCTTGCCTAACCTAATCACAACGGCAAGGTCCCTCTTCCCCTTTTCTAAGCATTTGCATCTCCCAGTGCCAGGACGGTTGATAAGTGCATATTTTGTTATATTTTTATGTTGAATTCTCTTGCATTTAATCGCTTTGTTCTTAAGTTTATTGTGTTCTTAGTTTAGTTTCATATTTTGTAGGTGTTTTGAATTGGAAATGCATTTATGAGAAGAAGTAAGCCATGTTAGCATGCTTTAGAGCATTGTAAAATCAAGTATTTGGGGAAAAGAACTCAAAATCGCATAATTTCGGACCAAAGTTAGAGTGTTCAGAGCCCTGACGCCCATTTTTGGAAGTTGCGGTACTCAGCAGCGCCCTAGCGCTCCGAACTAATGCCGCGGTGCCCAAAACACAAAGAAACTCACCCAGGGTTCATGGTCGCAGCACTGGAAAGCTAGCTCCGCAACTCGGGCCACCAGAGAGGTGGGCACCACGGCTCTAGATTGCCAAGCTGCGGTAACCATGTATAATGCCCAAAAATCAGCATTTAGGGCTGAGCGCTGCAGCGCCCCAAAGCCAGGCCGCAGCTCGCGCGCGCGCTGATTCACTTAAAAATGCATTCTTCACTTCATTTCACATATTCTAACACTTGGAAATAAGAGAAAAGGCTTAGAAAAGTGGAGAAGAACCAAGGGAAGGCTGAAGGGAGTGAGTTTGAAGAAGATTCAACCGTTTAGAAGTCTTTAAAAAGTTTCCTCTTCACATATTTTCTATAGTTTACATGGATTATATTATTGTATTGAGTAATTTTCTGATGTTAAAAGGCTAAACCCCTTTGGTTTAGGGTGAATTCGATGCCTTGGACATGATTTTGTGATTTTATTTATTGATGATGTATTCAACTTCCCTTGAATGATTGTTTATGTTCTTCCACTTGATTTGTTCATGATTATTGCTTGGTTTTGTTTAGGTGGCCAACCAAATGAACTAGGT
>JASKGM010062844.1:0-17512 GCA_034509205.1 Ceratonia siliqua
ATTTTGTGATTACCCATCATTAGTGAAATATCCTTGCTTTGTGCTTGGAGAGTGGATGTAGGATCTTGTTTATAGATATGAACCACTATAAATCTTGGTGTTTTCTTTTCTTTCTCTTTATACTCAGTTTTACTTTGAAAAGCTTACTGGTTAGCCTGATCGTTTGCTCACTCAACCTTATCCTTTGCTAAACCAGTTTTGAACTAAGTTTTTCAGAATTGTTAAACTGAGATTTTCTCACTATTTGCATACTGTGTTAGTTCCAAAACAGTCTTAAACGTAAATGTTTATACAAACTGTTTTGATACTACAAGTTGAGTTGTTCCAAAAGAAAAGAAAAAATATTTTGATCTTGAAAAGTTTTTAAAACTACATACCCAATTCAACCCTCCCTTCTTGGGTATTTGGTCTATTTTTTCTAACACTTTTAAACTGAAAGCTTTCAGAGCTATTATTCAAGCAGCAGCAGCAGCCGTCTATATTGTAATTATCTCATACACATCAAATGAAGTGTAATTATTAATTATTATTGAATATGATGCCACCAAGCCACTAAATAAAAATGGCCTTTTTGTTTGCTGGGAAAATGAGGATAGGCTATCAGCGGATACCCTTACTGTATCTGCATATGGATTGGATTCAATTCTGCAGCTTTGTTCATCTTTTTACATTGTTATAATGATTCATGATGATAGCTTAAACAGTCTACTCCTGCCACTTCAATAGTGTGATCTAAAGATAAATAAGATTATAACTTTTGTTAATAACATTTTTTAATTTAATTCTAATTGAAAATTAAACTTGAAACCTTACAACTTAGTATATGGAGATCATGAGAAATTGTTATTTTGTTTTTATTATAATATCGTAGTTAAATTTATCATAGCTAAAAATTTAATGTTTCATAATATTATAATTAAATTTCATAACAATGTTTAATTAAAAATTGTCAAAAATAAAATTTTCATTTTATTTTAACCAAAAAATTATAATTTCTACAAATTTTATATTAGAAGTCATTTTTTATCCAAACACTACATAAAAAAAAGTCCTTCTGCATATCATTTTCAGTAATTTTATCATTCAAAAGTCTTTTTACAATTTTGCATCTGAATGCTTTTTCTTATTCAAAAGTTCTTCCCAATTACTACATCAAAATACAAAATAATTAAAAAATTTATTATTTTTTCAGCACCAACTTCTCCTACACTAAAAACATTTTTTCTAAAGCACATCTAAATAAGCCGCGGGAGTGGTGTACAAAAAGTATGTATCTATAATTGTATGAGTAGGAGACTAACCTCTTCCGGTCTCTAACAATCACATCACCGTTCATTCCTCCATACCATTCCCTCTTCCTTTATTTTTTAAACACTCCGTTCACTAGGTTTTCATTTCGGTACCCAAACCTCTTTGTAAGTAAAACCCCAGGTCTTTTTGGTTTCATAGGAATGGCTGGGCAATCGGATCCTCACCTCTCTCTATTTTTGGCTGAGGAGGTATGTTTTTTCTCCGCAAGTGTTCAAGAATTTCATCATATTATTGTTTTGGGTAGCTGCTAAAGTTAATTTTTGAATATATTTTTGTTTCTCAGCTTGAATTTTCAGCGGAGGATGAGATGGTTGAGATTGTACCCAATCTCAAAATGGATGCTCTCAATCTCTTATGTGTAAGTATTAGTCAAAGCTGGTGGTTTTCCCACTTCCTGCAAAAGAAAAATGACAACTTTTTGAGATACAATCTAATTAGGCATATGTACTTGATTTGATAACAATGGCAGGGAGATTTCGGTCCATTTGCCCCACAAATAGCTACTCAAGTGCCGTTGTGGTTGGCGGTGGCTTTGAAGAGGAGAGGCAAGTGCTCTATTCGCCCTCCTGAGTGGATGTCGGTTGGTGAGCTTCTTTTTTCCCGTCTATCATCTGTCCTGGTTCAATGTTTTGGTTGAGGATAAACCCATAAATTCGTTGTTTGTAATTTTATGAGAAGAAAAGAAGGAGAAGGAAAAAGAGTGAAGAAGAGATCTATAAGGAAGATTTTCTTTAGATTTATGTTTCATGAAAGAAAACCTGGTTTCATCGTCTTCATGTTATTATGTTAAGAAGAACAGAAACCCTCTTCTGTAATGAATATGAGGCTTATCCTAATGGATCTTGGTATTTCTAATGCTTTTACATCAAAATGCTATGTATTTGTTTCCTTGCTGATGATAGATAAGATACTATTGAACTATTTCAGATCTTGTGAACTGTTTTATAATATTAACTTTTTGAACATCAACAAAATTTTTTTACATGATGGAATGCATGAAAACAAGGTATCTCATTTCAAAGTTGATATATGGCCCTATAAAATAGAACGGATACCTGACTTTGATTTTGAGTGATTTAGTACTCCAGGGAAGTGGTCTTGTGTAGAACAGAAATTTAGTGATGTTGAGTATTGACATGAATATACATATATTGAACTTTAGAGTGAGTATGCATCTATTACTTAAGTAAAAAAAAAAAAAATGAAAAGCTGAAAAATGGGGTTTATTTCAATTGCATTTATTTACATTGAACTCTAGTGCTATCCATTTTATATGTTCCTTGGGACAATTATTGCATATTCTCATTTTATATAGTGGTGCATAAACAAATTACGTTATTTTATGTTAGTCCATAAGATTTTTATCTTGGTTGGGTTGGGGGGGTATATGGTCCATAAGAGGACTTGATAACTAACATGTTTTCTTCCCCACTACTTGAACACACTTTTTTTTTTTTTTTTTTTCCATTTTCCAGTTCTTTGGGTGGGCAATATACATATGGACTAGGTAGTCTGAAAAATTGCTGTTTCAGTTTGGAACTTGTCAAGAGATTATGATCTTAACATTGAGGTAAAAACTAGCCAGAATAAAATATTTTAATGTTTTTTCCACACCTTTGCGTTTGACTAGAAAAGTTGACTCAAGTTCTGGAGGCAGAGCGAGAATCTCAGGAGATGTCTGAGAAATTACCATTTCATTATGTAGAAATCTCAAGACTTCTTTTCGACCAGTAAGTCTACAGACATTAGCTTATTCTATTAGATACTATTATGTTTTTAACTAACATCTTTGTGAATTTCAGCGCACGTGATGACATTCCTGATGTATATATGGTGAGTGTAAAAACCTTTAACCTTCTGCAACTATGCACCTGTCTTTTCTTCTGAAGCTTTGACTTATAACTTATGTAAAGGTGAGGTCTCTAATTGAGGACATCAGAGATGTAAGATTTCATAAAGTAGAGACTGACTTAGAAGCTTTTAATGGTCGTACAATTGCCGTCAAGGTAACTTCTTTAACTTTTTGAGGTATCTATTGGTGGAAAACTTTTCAAATTAGTATTAGCTGCATTGCTTGTGTTGAAAGAATTAAAAACTGCAACACAGTTCTGATTTTAAAATGAATATATTTTAAATATATTTCAAGTTACACTTCTGGTCCACATTGCAAGGTACGTGGTTATTCTAGTATGACCGACAAGTTACATGATTATTTTGCCTCTTGGAAGCCTCTCATTTGCATCAGAGTTATTCAAGAAAGTTGCCTATTTTTTTTCTTTTTCAAAAATCTGTCTTTTCTTGCTATTGAAATTTCTTATTTTATTAAATCTGAAAGATGAATGAAAGATGTGGACATAAAAGATAAAGTTCAAGTTATAATATCAAATTATACTTGGTTCACAGTGCAGACTAAACTAGATAAACATTAAGGGTGTGTTTGGATTAAAGATAATGGAGGGGAGGGGAAGAAAAAGTTTCATTGAATCTTCCCCTTGTTTGGTAGTTTTTTATAAGGAGTGGAGGAGAATGAAGGATTTTTAAATTTTAACATTCCAAAATCTTCCAAACTCGTCCCTCTTCTATATTTTTAAATTCCCCTAATTGGGAATTTTGGAGGATAAACTAATTATTTAATTATTCATTATTTTATAAAACATCTATGCTAAGAAACTAAATCTTCATAATTAATCATTTTAATAGAAGAAATTTATAAAAAAAAAAATTGTTTTGTTTTCTTGTTAAATTCAATCATCCAAACAATAGGAATGGAAATCATCATTTAACCTTCACTTCCCCACCCTTCTCTCACCTTCCATTTTCCTTGGATTCCTTCCCTTCCTCCCCTCCCCCCCACCAAATCAAGGCTGTCAAACTCCAGAGATTATGTAAACTCATGAGGAGGGGGTAAACTCCTGTTAGCACTCAAGGAAAGTCAACTGAATTGCTGGTGTATAGGTGCAAGATCAAGGAGATTGATTAAGTAATTATTCTGGCTGTTGGGGAATTAGCTGGCAGGTCTACTCTAATTAAGGCTGATTATAGCTGTTGCTATCAGCCTTAATTAGGTAAATATTATGTCCTAATTAGTCAGAGAATTATGTCCCAATTAGTAAGATATTATGTCCTTTTATTTCGAATTATGTTCTTCCTATAATTAGTTTCTTTCCTAAAATAAGTTGTATGCCTTTTGGCTACTTAAGGGGTTTTCCCTTTCTGAATAAGACATGAAAGAAATTACCATCAACCTTGTGTTGAATTTGGAAGGTTTGGGCACCTCAAAACACCCTACTAAGGAGGATCTAGGACCCTCGAAGATTCCTAGGCAGTTTGCATAAATCACCTTAGGTAAACCAAGGAAGATTGATCCTTGGTCACTACCAGTTCATAAACCCTTTACCTGATCATTAACCAAGCACCCTAACAGCTTGGTATCAAAGCCAGCCATGGCTGAACAACGGCTGGAGAGTGAGGTGGGATCTCTGAATACAGCTCAGCAAGCATTGCAGCAGGAAATGAGGGCAGGCCAAGAAAGGATTATGAAACACATGGAAGACATGATGATGGTGCTGTCAAATCAGATACAAGATAGAACTTTCTGCAATAACAGTATTGGGCCAGGAGAGTCGCATGCATACAATCGAAATAAAGGGAAGGGAGTAAGTGGAAGTGGGGCCTCGGTTGCACCAAAGGTAACAAAACTTGACTTTCCACGATATGATGGGACTGAGGATCCTATGGAATGGATTTGTAGAGCGGAACAATTTTTCGAATTCAAGCAAACAAGTGAGGGAGATAAGATGCCTATGGCAGGGTACCATCTTGAAGGAGATGTCCAACTTTGGTACCAAAGGTTTAGGCAAGGTGCTGCAGCAGATTGGGATACTCTAAAGTCAGAATTACATCAGAGATATGGTCCATCCAGATTTCAAAATTTGTTCGGTGACTTAACCAAATTGAAACAGCAAGGGAGTGTTCGAGATTACCAAAGGGAGTTTGACAGATTGCTACACAGAGTTGGTTATTTATCTGAGGAGCAATAGGCGGGCTGTTTTATAAGTGGACTGAAGGAGGTGATAAGAGCAAATGTTCAGGCCTCTTCACCAGTAACTTTGTCTGGAGCAATTGGCTTGGCAAGGCTCTATGAGTCTAAAAATCAGGACCAGCAAAGAGGAAGGGCACCCAAGCAAAGAAGTACTCCAGCACTATCAAGCCTTCCCCCACTACCAACCCCAAATTCTCAGAAGGCACGATATCCTACAATAAGAAGGCTTAGCCCAATGGAACTCAAGGAGAGGAGAGAAAAATGGTTATGTTTCAATTGTGATGAGAAGTTTTCTCCTGGGCATAAGTGTAAAAAATTGTTTTTGATAGAAGGAACCTTCCCAAATGCAGCTGAAGAAGAGGAAGGGGATGAAGGACAACTTGATGACAACAAGGAATTGCCTGAAATTAGCTTACATGTTATCACATGCATGGCATCTCCCCAAACTATGCAATTAAAGGGGAGAATGGGAGACCATGGACTCGCCTTATTGGTGGATTCTGGGAGCTCTCACAATTTCTTGAGTCCGGCTATGGCTACAGCAAGTGGCATTCAACCCTCAACAAGGGGAAGCTTTAACGCAACAGTAGCAAATGGAGACAGAATGGCCAGTGGGGGTCTGTGCAAAGCGTGATTTTGAAGGTACAAGGGGATGAGTTCATGGTAGATTTTTGTCTTCTGCCTATTGAAGGGTATGACGCTGTCTTGGGCACGCAATGGCTAGAACTATTGGGGCCCATCATTTGGGAGTTCAATGAGATGTGGATGAAATTCTTTTGGCAAGGGAAGACAATGGAGTTAAAGGGGACAAGAGTACCATCTAATCGAATCAATGACCAGCACTCATTGAGGAAGGAGATAAGGAAAGGTAGGAGGGCGTGTTTTCTTCAATTACATGCCATTCAATTGGGAATAGAACAAATAGAGGAAGGAACAACAGAACCAGAAATACTTCACTTACTGGACTAGTATGCTCCTATCTTTAGGAAACCCAGTAAATTACTTCCCCTAAGATCTTATGACCACCCTATAAACCTCAAGGAAGGAAGCAACCCAACCAATGTTAAGCCTTATCGTTACCCTCACTATCAAAAGAGTGAAATAGAAAAATTAGTGAAGGAACTACTCACCACGGGAGTCATAAGGCCCAGCATTAGTCCATATTCCTCTCCTGTTTTGCTGGTGAAGAAACAAGATGGCTCTTGGAGGCTGTGTATTGATTATAGAGCCTTGAATGAGGTGACTATAAAAGATAAATACCCTAATACCAGTAATTGATGAATTACTAGATGAGCTACATAGGTCCAAATTCTTTACAAAGCTGGATTTGAGGTCGGGATATCATCAAATTCGAATGAAGCCGGAGGATGTGGAGAAAACAACCTTCCAAACTCATGAAGGCCCCCATGAATTCCTAGTCATGCCCTTTGGCCTTACTAACGCACGGGTAACTTTTCAGGCGGCTATGAATGAGGTATTCAAGGATTATCTTAGAAAATTTGTTTTGGTCTTTTTTGATGACATTCTTATCTATAGTAAGTCATGGGAAAAACACTTAGAACATGTCGAGTTGGTCTTAAAGCAGTTGAAAAATCATAACTTTTTTGTGAAAAAGGAGAAGTGCCAGTTTGAGCAAAAAGAGGTAAATTACTTAGGCCATATTATCTCTCAAGAAGGAGTGGCAATGGATACAGAAAAAATTTCAGCAATGGTGTCTTGGTCTAAGCTTACATTGAAAGCGTTGAGAGGATTTTTGGGCCTAACAGGTTATTATAGAAAATTCATATTATGGAGTTATTGCTCAACCATTAACTCAAATGTTAAAAAAGGAAGCATTCGAATGGACCCCAAGGGCAGAAAAGGCTTTTGAAGATCTCAAGGCAGCCATGGTAGCAGCAAGTGTCCTCATAATGCCAGATTTTTCTCAACCTTTTGTGGTAGAGTGTGATGCTTCGGGTAATGGTTTAGGAGCTGTACTAATCCAAGGAGGCAGACCAATTGCCTTTTACAGTCAGGCTTTGCATGGAAAAAATGTGAATTTATCAACCTACGAGAAGGAGTTGCTAGCCTTGGTGTGTGCTGTCCAAAAATGGAGACCTTATCTATTAGGGGCAAGTTTTGTGGTGAGAACTGACCGGAAAAGTTTACAGTACTTGCTAGGCCAAACCATTACTACTGCAGCCCAACAAAAGTGGCTTGTCAAGCTTATGGGGTATGATTTCAAGACTGAATACAAAAAAGGGCTTGAGAACAAAACTGCAGATGCTCTTTCACGACAGTTTGAACCTAACCTCTATGCTGTTTCATCACCAATTCCAGATTGGATTGAATCAATCAAATCTGAAATGATAGTGAATCCTCAATTACAAGCTCTTTCTGGCAACATCAAGGCTGGGAAGGCCGAAGGACCATGGCATCTCAAAAATGGAGTAATTTTATTTAAAGACAGAATTTTCCTTCTACCAAATTCTGCCCTAGTGCCAATGATCAAAGAAAAATTTCACTCTAGTACTCATGAGGGGTTCCACAACACCTTACACCGAGTGAAGGATACATTTTATTGGGAAGGAATGAGGACTCATGTCAAGAAGTTTATCCAAGAATGTCAGGTTTGTCAATGCAGCAAGGTGGAAACTTCAAAACCAGCTGGGTTATTGAATCCTTTACCCATTCCTAAGACTGTTTGGACAGATATATCAATGGACTTTGTGGAGGGATTGCCTACGTCCAAGGGGAAATCCACCATTTATGTGGTGGTTGACAGATTTTCTAAGTTTAGTCATTTCATTCCCATCAATCACGCATACACAGCAAGCACAGTCGCTCAAGTATTTTTTGAAAACATATTCAAATTGTATGGTATGCCAAAGACTATTGTATGTGATAGGGACCCAACTCTTACAAGTTTCTTTTGGAAGACCCTATTTCAGTTAAACGGCATCAAATTCAATTTTAGCTCAGCTTACCACACCAAATAGAGGTGGTCAACCGCACTATGGAGATTTACTTGCATTGTTTTACAGGAGACAAGCCTAAGGAGTGGGTCATATGGCTTCCATGGGTACAATATTGTTACAATACCAGTACCCATTCAGCTATTGGGAAGACACCTTTTGAGGTAGTATATAGACGTGCACTTCCTTCACTTCTAGCTTATGTGCATGGAACTACAAAGGTGGAATCAGTTGAAAGATTTTTACTAGCAAGGGACCAAGTGCTAAGGGAGGCTCGGGCTAATTTGACTGTAGCTCAACAAAAGATGAAGAAATACTATGATCACAAGCATGTTGAAAAGGAATACCAGGTGGGAGATTGGGTATTTCTCAAGCTAAGGCCTTACAAGCAGTTAAGTGTGGCACAAAAAAAAAATCAAAAGTTAGCTCCTAAGTTTTTTGGGCCTTTTAAGATCATTGCTCGAGTGGGATTGATGGCTTACAAATTGGAGTTGCCTCCAGAATCTAAAGTACACCCTGTGTTTCATGTTTCCCTCCTAAAAAAATAGTTGGGAGCTAATGTCCAAGTTGATCCAACCTTACCACCTATTCCAACTAAATTAGAAGTTCACCCTCTACCACAAGCCATCTTGAATTATCGAATTACTAAGGGAAGTACAGAAATTCTGGTTCACTGGCAGAACTTGTCTCCAGCAGATGCCACTTGGGAAGAGATTGATTCATTTAAGGCAAGATTTCCGCATTTCTACCTTGAGGACAAGGATGTTTTGAAGGAGGGAGGAGTTGTTAGCACTCAAGGAAAGTCAACTGAATTGCTGGTGTATAGGCGCAAGATCAAAAAGATTGATTAAGTAATTATTCTGGCTGTTGGGGTATTAGCTGGCAGGGTCAACTCTAATTAAGGCTGATTATAGCTATTGCAATCAGCCTTAATTAGGTAGATATTATGTCCTAATTAGTCAGAGAATTATGTCCCAATTAGTCAGATATTATGTCCTTTTATTTCGAATTATATTCTTCCTATAATTAGTTTCTTTCCTAAAATAAGTTGTATGCCTTTTGGCTACTTAAGGGGTTTTCCCTTTCTGAATAAGACATGAAAGAAATTACCATCAACCTTGTGTTGAATTTGGGAGGTTTGGGCACTTCGAAACACCCTACTAAGGAGGATCTAGGACCCTCGAAGATTCCTAGGCAGTTTGCATAAATCACCATAGGTAAACCAAGGAAGATTGATCATTGGTCACTACCAGTTCATAAACCCTTTACCCGGTCATCAACCAAGCACCCTAACAACTTCTAGGAGTTTACAGACATCAATAAATAGCTATTAAAAAAATATTCATCATAAATAATATTTAAAATGCATCATAAAGTAGAAAAAAATAAATAAATTATAAGGCATATTCAAAGATTCATACATCAATATATAAATGTCAAGTTACTCAAGTATCAACTAAGAAAGGTCTTAATGAAATAAAATTCATACATAACATAACCAAAAGGTCCAAAACATTAAAATTTAAAATAAAATTCAACAAAGATCTTCAAATGCTCCATCATCATCATCTTCACCAAAGTCACAACCATCTTCACCAAAGTTGTCATCATCATCATCTTCAATTAAATCATCAACATCGAGAGGGTTACTACCAAGATCATCATCACTTCTTACATCTTCCTCCCCAATGTTATCTAAGTCATCCAAATGATCAACTTGAAGAGGTTGAAGGACCTCTTGGTCTTCTTCATCAACATCAGTAGCATCATTACTCTTTTCAGTTATCCATTTATCATCAAATTGTATATTATCAAAGCCAAAACAGGAGTTCTATTTGCTTGCCTATTTTTTAATTTCAAATTGTTCATTACAAATAATAAATCATTCATCTTCTTTTGGTGCAAGCGATTTCTTCTTTTTGTGTGAACCTAAACAAAACAAAAGCATCAAATTCACAAGTATCCTAAATTTCTAAATTATAATTACTAACAAATTCATAAGATTAAAACTTAAAAGTAATTAATATTAAATATAGTTACTTACCATCTCAAAAGCACTCTAATTAAGCTCACACCCAGAAGAGCTACAAGTTAAGCTAATTCGAATAGCTTTGAAGTTCTAGGCATCCATTTCCATAAGAATCCCACCATTCTGTTGGAGGCATTTTATCTTTATTGGACTTAGCAATCTTAAGACCAAAAAGGCCTCTAGCATAACGAAATTCATTTAATTGCAAATCAATTTTTTTTGTCTGAACTATTTGCAACCAATCTTGTCAAACAACCATACAGCCCTTCTTTAACCTCATAATCAGCCTTAAAATTAGGACTATATTGAATTGAAAATGAGGATTGAGGTAATATGTAGCTGCTTGTAAGGCGCCTATGTAGTTGAGCTCCCTACCTCTCATCAATTATTTTCCATATATGTTCATAACTACAAGAGTCAATAAAATTTAAAGTCAAATATTACAGCCGTTAAGTGTATATTTATAAAGTATAAATAAAGGAAAACAATAATTCAGTGTTTACCTTTTTTCTAATTTTGTTGAAGTTTTCTTTAATCATTTCCTTTGCACAATCCATCTACTCAGATATGAACCCCATAGCTGGTTTTTCATCCACATCCACCAAGCGGAGAACTTTAATAAGAGAAGCAGCAACCTTGAGAGAAGTGATGATGTTCTTCCACACCTGGTATCTAAAACCATTTTTGCAATTAGTTTTCCATCTTTTGTGGATGAAAACTTGCTATCCTTACACTCTTTGGAACTAGACATACTCATCAATTCCACCTTATGTTCATTAAGGCATGCTAAAGTCAAATATGCAGTAGTAAATCAAGTCACAGCTGGCCCGATCAAGTCCTTCCCCTTTGTGAACTTTTTCAACAAGCTTATACGCTTTGTTCTTTTATAGATGTAAGTTGTGATTTTTCCATCCTTATGGTCACTTTATGAACATCAATATTTTTTTCAAAGTCCTCCAACATCAAAGCGATGCAATGCACAGCACATGGTGTCCAATACAAGTGTTTCCTTGTCTCCATTAACTTTTGTTCAGCTGCTTTATAATTTGCAGCATTGTCAGTTATTATTTGTACCACATTCTCCTCCCCTACTTTCTCAACAACTTCATCTAATGTAAGAAAAACTTTTTCGGTAGTTTTAGAGATATCAAAAGTGTCCAAAGAATCAAAGAAAGCTGTTCCTTTAGGACTATTCACCGAAAAAGTTGCAAATAGAACGCCTTTTTGGTCAGTCCATTTATCAAACATAATAGAACAACCAGTTCTTTTTCGTTCCTCCTTATACTCTGCAAGAATATCATTAGTGCGATTCGCTTCTTGTTTAAAAAATTTCATTCTAATCTCATTATAGGAAGGGGCCTTAAATCCAATGCCATATTTTCCAATCAAGTCACACATTTTTGAAATTCTGGATTTTTTATACAATTAAAAGGAATGGCACTTGTATAAAAAAACCAAGCAACTTGTTGACATGCTTCTTCCCTCGAGTCTTTTTTGAATAATTAATTTATGGTTGATTGATTGATTGCTTCCAAGTTCCAACCCCACAAGTTGTCTTTGATTTTGTCATACAATTCATGATACCTTTCCCTCTTCGTTGCCTATCAATGGTAGAAAATTCTTGTTGTGTATTGTTCTCACGAACTTCAACATATTGTCTCTTTTTCTTAAGTGATCCATTATCACAATATTCAACATTAATTCCTAGAAACACTAACACAAGCCTCAACATCATCTTTAGTGCCATCTAAGTGATGCTTGAATTTAAAAACACCTCCACTGAAAACTTTGCTCCGATAATTACACTTAACTTTTCTAGCATTTCCTTCAACATTAGTCCCCTGATCCCAACCAATATCAGACCTGACACCGGGTGCATTTTTTCTCCCAACTCCTCTGCTAGAACCAGAGGCAGGTTCAGATAATTTCAAGTTATCAAACACAGTTAATCACAAAACAGAACCATTTCTGAAAGAGAAAAAATATAAACAATTCAGCATATAAAATAAAAAAATTAAGCAACCAGCATTGTATTAGAATAGCCAAATCAGATATAGACTTAGGCTGAAATATATGCGGGCACAAAGATAGTTTGATAAGAACCTATAAGCTGAAATTGCCAAGGGTAAAGGAAGAAAGATTGTGCTGAAATAGCTTAACCCTTTCTCAGTTTCTCCCTTCAGGTTTGCACCTTCACCCTTTCTCGGTTTCTCTCACCTCCACTAGTGCAAGCTTCACCTTCCTCCCATTGGACTAGCGCCGAAACCTGAAATGCTTCAGACTTGCTCTGTTCGCTGAGAAAAACCAGTGAGGAATTGAGGAGCTAAGGCTTGAGGGATTTTGAGTCTCCCATCACAAACACAGCGTTTGGCTGCCCTTATTCCCTTTACGGGATCGGCTAATAACAACTTGGGCTTTCTTTTATTTAAAAAAGAAACCAGAACCAAGAAATTAGCCCTTCTGCACTTCGAAGCAAACTCATGGAATTGCAGGTAAACTCTCGAGCTTACCATTATCCACGAGTTCACCAGAGTTTACGCTGATTCTATGAAAATTCGAGTTTGTAGACGAGTTTACAAGTTTACACATGATTTTGACAACAATGATCCCAATTCCCAATTATTCCTATGTTTTGGTGTTGGATGATGGAGAAGGGAGGGGAAGGAAATGTTTGATTAAGAAGTTTCCATTGTTTGAGAGTTTTTTGTAAGAAGAGGAAAGGAATGAATGTTTTTCCACTAACTCAAATCCTCCACTTTCATATTTTTAAGTTCCTCTTTGGGAGATTTTAGAGAAGAAACTAGTCATTGACTACTATATCGTTCATTATATTTTAAGATTGCAATTTCATTAAACTAAATCATTATTATAAATATTATTAATAAAAATATATAAAAGTAATTATAATTAATTATTTTCTTTTATTTAACATTTCCTTTTACCTTGTTAATTTTTAACATACAAAGGAAAGGGAAATCATCATTTAACCTTCTCATCCCATCCATTCTCTCTCCTTTCTTTTACTTTAAATTCCTTCCTTTCCCTTACCATCCCAACTCCCAACAAACAAGGGGAAGGGAGAGAGCATTTATTTATTTTTTCTTGTTAAATTTAAACATCTAAACAAGGGGCAGGGAAATCATTGTTTCCTTCCCAGTTCCCCTCCTCTCTGCTTACTTTAAAATTTGTTTTAGCAGAGTATTAAGGATTAATTGATTATATATCTGTAATTTTCTTATATGCTTTGCGCTTCTTTCATATTAGAACAATTGAAAACTGAGTGAAGCCGCCAATCATTACTTTTTTACCCCCTCAAAAAAAGCCACTTCCTGATGTATTTGATGTTGAAAGAATTTTTTTGGAGGCTCATAGTTGTCTCCTCAGGTATAAAATTTTAAGCTTTCAAAATTGAGGGTGGATGGTTGGGGTGCTTTTTTTCATGTATTTGATATATGAAATTTGCATCGAGATAGATGATTTTTACTTCGTTGAAGCTTGTATTTTGTTTTAAAAGTGTTTTGGTGCGTGGGAGGGAAGAGGGAGGGACCAAGAACGCTTCAGAAGGGCCAATGATTCTCATTGCTTTTAAATTTATTTCTCTATTTTTGGGATATTGCAGATTAAGAATTTGTCAGCAATGGAAGTGAATATTGTTCGCCCATTTATTGGAAGAGCTTTACAGGCATTTTACAAGCATGATAGTCCAGAGTTGATACCAGACCCAGAGAGAGTGTCTGACAGACGGCCACAAGCAGTCAACAATGCTCCAAGAGTATGTTTGTTATCCAATATATACTTACAAATATTTTCTGTATATTTATTTACCACCTTTTATGATGGCCAAAATAACTAATTTGTAGATGATTGTAGCAAATAATGTTCTAGTCTATAATAGGAACTTTTTCCCCATGGAAGGTTTTTTATGTAATAATTGTTTGTTTTTACAGAGGCAACTGCGACGATGATCACGGGTAACTCTTGATAATCTACATCTCATCCAGAATCACAAGTTATAACAGCATCTGACTGGAGGTGTACATCACAGTAGGACCTACGCTGCTTGACTCATTATAAAATGGTAGTTTGAGTTGAATATTCATAGAGTAGTGCTGTTTTCTCTAAAATTTTCTCATCATTACTTGTTAAGAATCAATATAAACAAAACGTAGTTCATGGAGAATTAAACATATTTATGCCCCTGCAACTTATATCTAGTAATACTTTAGTTTCCGGTATTTGATATGTCGCCCTTGTTCTTGGTACAGGTGATTACGCTCATTACAAGCAATAGAAAATGATCTTGGTTCTAATTAGAATAAATGAGCAAGAAATAGGAATTACTGGTGACTATGGACATTTAAACGAACAGTCATAATTCATAAGCAATGTTGTTAAAATTGAACTGGACCAACTGGTTCAACTGGAAAACCAATGAACCTGCTGGTTCCTGTCTGGTCAACCCCTAGGAATTGGGGTTAACCAGAGAACCAGCTATAAACCAGGTTAGTGCTGAACCTCTTATGTAGAGGAAAAGCTCTCTGAAAATTTTCATTGCTGGGATTCGAATCCCAGCATGATATTGGTAAGAGTCCGCTGCCATTGAACTGTGTTTCTTGCCGTTACAAAATCTTATGAAGAAATATTTATTTCTCCAAATAAATATATTAATCTTAAATATAATTATATAATTTAATGTATTATCAAAAATATTGTTCAAAATAAGTTTAAAAAATTTATTTTACCTGGCATGCGGATAAATGCAACAAAGCAAAGACCACTACCTTGCATTGGAGTGTGGATTGTGGTGGATTCTATTGTTAGTAATTGTTTTTTAAACCTAAATTTCTTGAACCTTTCAAACTCTTGAACCACCAAAAAAAAATCCTTGTAGACCGTATAATTACCAAGTGCATGTTGGTTATTGGTTTCAATTACATGTGTCATGCTGAGAAGTTAATGATGTGTTTACTGTTTTAATTGTCTGTTCTGAATCTGTATCTGCAGGGGATATTGTATTACATTTTCTATAAGAAGAAACTTCCACCCTAAAGTCTTTGGACCAGCTTCCTGGGTCCTAAATTAAAACTGTTTGGGATCCTAGATGTATTTTCTTTTGCCATTTTCTATTATCTGAGGCCACATTATTTTGACATTCTTTTTCTACCATAGCTTTTGCCATCCGTCTCATGTTTAGTCCTCCACTCATTTTAATTCTGTTTGGAATTAGCATTTTTTTCTCGTTATCGTTGTCCAAAACTCTTTTTGTCATTTTCATTTTATCTTACACCATTACTTGTTCTATCCTTTCCTTCTAATCCCTTGACAGAGATCCTAGTTTTGGTTATTGAAAGATGGTGTTATTATCAATTTAATATTTTATTTTTTTTATATCAATTTAGTATTCACAGATATGATTTTGTTTCAATTACACAGAATACTTTGATCTTTGTTGGATGGTGTTAATATCATTTTAATGCTTAAAAGGGTGAAAATAGAACAAAGTTATACTTTAGATACTAAATGATACAAGTATCGAATTGATAATAACATCATCCGAATCAAAATAAAGTTTTTGTTTAATCCATTTCAACATTGTGATATCTTCTGCCATCAACTTTTGGTTATTAAATCTGTTAACAGCCAAATATGCTTCATGGTAAAGCGTTGTCAAGCCTAGAGTAGCCCTGTAAAAAAATTTTCTTCAGTACTTAAGCTCTTGAGGGAAAGGAAAGTGATAACAGATGAAGATCAGAGATGACCAAACGAGAGAGAGAAAGTGCCTTGGGAAGCTTCTGAGAGAGTGAGACTTTAGAGGGATAAGAAAGAGGAAAGATATTCTATTGATAATGTGTGCAATACACGTGAGTACCTATAAATGGAAGTGTGAAACAGTTGTGCACTAACAAGCAAGAAAACTAACCAAGATAAACTAACTCAACAGTTGTGTTACACTAACCTTACCATACTAATAGAATCACAATAAAATTGATGCCTTTAAAACTTACAAGTGCATGGGTCGGAATAGGGCAAAACGTGTATCATATCCATAGGGAATAGATTCAAGTGCTAAAATGTAAAACTTCTTATATTATTTAGATAATCATAATTTTTTGAATTGTAATTAAAATGGCAACACAATATGACTAAATGCAAATCTATAAAAATCAAGTTACAAGATTCTAGGATTGGGTTCAACAATTGAGTTCCTTAAATGACATTAAACCTAATTATTAATATTATCCTAGTTACAATGACTGAGATTCTTATGTTATGTGATATCCTCTTTTAAGGTATAACACCTATACTTATATTAATCTTATGTCTACTTTTGTGATCATAGAGGTTAACATAAATTCATTAAGAACAATGGAGCTCTAAGTCTAAGTCACAGTGGCGAGCATTTATTTCTAAACTACAATGCTTAGGTTTAATGAATTCACCAACTAATATTGAATTTCAACTTTCATTCTTTTGTTCAATACCTTAGGCAAACAATTAATGGCCAATCAATTGCAAGCTTAAAACCAAATTCATCAAATTGCAACTAGTAAATAATATTCCAAACAACCAAATTCAAATCATGTCAGGAATTCAATGACTATATCCCAAACCCTAAAATAAGAAAATTAGCTACTCATAACTAACAAATCAATCCAGAAATAATTCAAATGTAACATTCTCAAAATAAAAGTCAATGATAGAAAGGAACTCTTCAATGACAGAATTCCAACCGTTGAGTTCTATCTAGAATATCCTCACTTAGCTACTACTTCCCTTCATCGTCAAAAAGTTGCCCTTTTTGCTATATCTGTTGGTACTTATGAAAATTCGTGCACAGACACTGTAGCTTAAACTTCCTAGCTTTGTGACCCTAATGTCTGGATGTGAACTGTTGTCGGCTTCATGGCTTTAACTGATGGGCGTCGCGATGCCTTACTCTCAAGTTTCAGGGCTACTACACTCCTACTCTTGACGCTACGATGCTCTGTGATGGGTGCTGTGGCGCTTTACTCTTTGGAAATTCCCATGGAGAAGACTTGGGCGCTGTGACGCTCTATGATAGGCGTTGTCACAACGTGACGGCCGGTGAAAAGCCATCATTTTATGACTTTTGGGTGCGTAAGGGAAAACACAAAGAAAATGGGAGTCGCCACCAATTAATTAGAAGGATAATTG
>JASKGM010062855.1:0-15381 GCA_034509205.1 Ceratonia siliqua
ATGCTACATTAGTGGTGGTACGCCCCCTGGTACCACTGGGGCGATGTTGTGGGGTCGTACCACCACTAATGTAGCATCGGTTCGATTCCTCCTGCAGATGCCTCCCCTATCGCGGGGAACAAATCATCAAAAGGTTCTTGAGGGGCGCCTCCTAATAGCTCCCTCCAAAAGCCGATGTTTTTGTTGAGGACTGAGTCCCCCGCAATAGCGCTATTGTTTATTTGTCCCTGCGATGGGGGCGACTCCCCAGTATCGAACCCAGTGACCTTATGTTAAAGGTGTGGGTGACCCTGGTATCACTGAGGCGTTGCGGGGGACCCAGTCCTCATCAAAGATTGCCTAAGTGGTACCAGGGGGCGTACCACCACTCAAGTGGTATCGGTTTGATTCCTCCTGAGGACGCTTCCCTCATCGCAGGGAACAAATAAACAAAGGGTTAAGGAGGGTGACCCTTAAGTTCCCTCCAAAAGCCGGCGTTTTTTATGAAGACTGGGTCCCCCGCAATAGCGCTATTGTTTATTTGTCCCCGCGATGGGGGCGGCTCCCCAGTATCAAACCCAGTGACCTTATGTTAAAGGTGTGAGTGATACTGGTACCACTGGGGCGATGTTGTGGGGGACTCAGTCCTCAACAATGCTCATGCTTGTGTGTTACGAATAGAGGAGAAGATTGAAGGAAGAAGAAGAGAACTTGAGAGAGAAGCAGAGAGTTTTAGAGATAGAGACAGAGAGGAAGAACAGAGAGAGTTCTGAAAAATATTCTTCTTCTTGTATTCATTACTAAGGCAATACATTCTTTTATAGCAATATTTCCTCACCAATCTGCAACTAACACTCTTACAAGCTAACCTTCAACTCACAATTACACGTAAGCTACTTCATACCTATCATTGTGTCACTGGTGAGGCTGCTTGGAATGTGTTAACCAATTTTGAGCCAAGATGGATTGAGCAATGTGATCCATCCCTTTTAGTCCCAGCTAGCACCTTGGTAAATCTCATTCCCCAGATTTGCTCAACCAAGAGGGATTGGAAAGTTCAAGTATACAGGTCCATGGACCATGCCTGTACTAATCACTTGTTTAGAAACTTCAGAAAGCTAACTGTGGAGAAGAGCATCCATGAAGCTTAAGTGGAAGCAATTACACGTGCTAATAAGTTTATATAAATAGAAAACCGATATTTCGTTGGGGGATGCCATTTGGGGGAGAAAGACAGACGTTGTGGCTGCAGAGATTCGATTCCCACTGAGGTAGCATTCAAGGTGGTCAGTAAAATCAAAGTAAAGGAGAGATTTGCAGTGTATATTGTGATTCCATTGTGGCCAGAAGGGTGCCTGAAAGTGAACTAGTTCAAGACATTCTGCATTGGACCAGAGAAACAATGGCAATGATGTATAGATTGATTGGAGAAACTTTACAAGAAAGTGGGGAACCAGGGCACCCAACAGACTACTTGAATTTCTTCTGCAGGGGAATATATTCCACCATATTTTCCTCATCCTGAAACACAGTTCTGGAATGCTTAAAGGAATAAGAGGTTCATGGTGTATGTCCACTCCAAGCTCATGATTGGTATAATCACTAGCTAGTATATTCTTTTCCATTTTTACTTTTTTTTTCTTTCCCATTTACATTAGAGGAATTTCAAATGTTGTGACTAAATTTTATTACTAACATAGTACAGCGTGATAAGCACAAATATAAGAACAATTTATGAGCTGTTTGGGAATGCTTTTTGCACTTTTAAAGCTGTTTTTTTTTTAAAAATTTTGATTTGGACAGTTTGTATGGGATTGCTCTCATAAGTGCTTATTTTAAAAATAAGCAGAAATACTGTTTTTTTTAAGTAGAAAAATATTGCTTAAAAAATAATCAGGTCCAACGGAAGAGAGAAAAAATATTGTAGACAAATATACCTCTAAAATATTTCACAAATTCTTTAAAAAGTACTTTTATACATCATTTTTAATAATTTTATATGCTAAAAAATGCTTTAACATTTTTGCATCCAAACACAAAACATATATTTTTTTCAGTAAAATCACTTCTGCGTAGTTACATTCAAACACCAAATACATGTTTTCTTTAAAAAAAAAATTACTTATATTTAAAATATTTGATTAAAAGCACAAGCTCATTCAAACTGCCCCTTATTGGTGTAGAATAAGCTATTTTCAGCATATGATTTCAATATCAAACTTATAAGTTGTAAAAATAAGCTGAAAACAACTGCTGCAATAAGCTGTTTAGATTAAGTTGCTATGGAGCTATTTCAAGTTTGCATAAGCCCCTCATCTAAAACGCACTTACTTTATAAGCAGTTTTTTTTCTTTCTTTTAGTTTTTCCCCCTAGTAACTCATCCAAAAAGGAATAGCATCTAAGTAATTGAGTTGTGCAACAGTAAGCATGCAGCAGAAGCTGGTTTTTATGCAAAGGGACACTGAGATTGCCATAGATGCTACCAGTCTGAAGATGGTGTTGAAAACAAAATAAACCGTGGAGATATTCATGCCTTCATAATGTCCCTCTGGCATGAGCACACTGGCAGTGCCCAGGAATTGTTCTTGGAGCCAGGAAGTTTGGAATGTGTGCAGAAGCTGCGTTCTATAGGAGACCAGATGTGGGAACTCTACAGCAGTGAAGAAACAGTACTGGACATGGAAGGTGTTCATCTTGTGACTTACCCTGTGAAGGTAACACAAGAAGGATCTGTGGAGGACCTTTCAGCTGGTGGCGTTCATTTTCCTGATACAAAATCTTTTATAAAGGGGAAGAGATCAAAACTTTTACCCCCTATCTTCTGATATGAATTTGAAGTGTACTTATTGTTTTCTACAAAGAAATAAGTGTTATAAACTAGTTGAATTCTGAAAACATAAAAGTCCTGTACTTTTGCTGGTGTCAACAGAAGTTGTAAAGTATATTAATGTACAGACTATGAGGCTATTTAGGAAAAACCAATTTTTGGAGTTGAACTTTAGAGAAAATATTATTTGTATACCTTTTTTTTAAATATTTTTTATGTTTTTATTTTTAATTATTGATATATTATAAAATAATAATATATATATATATATATATATATAAAATAAGGTATAAATATGATATAAAATATTGGTCTACAAATTAAAATTAATGTCAGAATTAATATCCCCTATCTTTTTCAAGGCTAAGAAGGATTTTCTTTTTACTCGTGTGTGGTTTAAATATTATTCTTGCAACGGCCAATGCGAAAACCACGTTTGGATGGCGGGAATGCGAACAAAAATCATAATATATATTTATGGTTTGTCAAACCTTGGCACTTGGCTATACAGATGGAACTGTACGATAAATTAATATACTAAATTGAAGGTTTTTTTTTTCTGACTTTTGAGGAGCGAGATTGTGAAAACCTAGTTATTTCCGAAAGAAGGAAAAAAAAAAAAAAGAGAAAATGAGAGGTGGCTTTCAGATTCTCACTCTACAACAAACAATTTTCTTGTAAATATTTTAATTTTAATATAGATGGTCCATTTTTAATTGAATTAAAAAATAACTGAATTGAGAAATAATTAAGTTAAAATTTGATATTTATTTATATAATTGCAACGAAGATTAATTGGTTGTTATTTATTAATGCTATGATCTTTTACAATTAAAAGAAAATTTTAAGTATATAATCTGTAAAAAGTTAAATATAATTAAATATATAACATGTTACAAGAAAAAACTCATTTTTAACATGTTTAAATATTTATTTATTTATTTTGGTCAATTTTAAAATTTATTTATGATTGTTTTAATTTAACTAAAAAATTATCTTACGCAATCAATTCAACATTGACTTTGTAACAAGGTTGACCCTACACAGAGAAATAGTGATGCTTTTGGATAGAGCATAATCGTTTCCTTGGCCCACAATTCGTTGAAACAAGTGCCACGCGTCACATTCTTGTTGCTAATAATTGAGGCATTACCCATTTGTTAATTTCGTACCTAATTAATTAATATTAATTATTTTAAGGTTCCCCACACGACAATGTTTCCAATCCACAACTTCATTGCCAAGTCAGAATTCCCACTCCATTTTAGATAATCTTAATCCACGTGGAAAATATTAAATACTAATTAATTAATTAATTCTTAATTAACTCTAAGTCTTATAATATTCACAATCATTCACAGCCTCATGTAAGTCATGTGACGGATTCTGAATTCTGATAATAAATAGGCAAACTTTTCCTTATTTTTCGGTGGAGGATCTCTGAATATCTATCTCTCTTGCTGGAAAATCTTTTCCGATGTAAATGGATTTTAGCACAAGCTATACGGTAATTCTACCGAAATATTCACTTTCTTCTCTTCAAGATTTTCTGTTTGGTTACCGAGAAAACGACGGCTAATTTTTGTTTTGATTTTAACATAATCGAGTTTTGGATACTCGAGCAAAATATATCATGCTTTTGAAATCGGTTTTCTGTTCTATTGATTTACGATCGTTTTCTCATCTGCCAAACAGACTGCTCCTGTTTTGATTTTTTACTGAATGCTTCTATTATCTTTTTTTCTGGTTTGGTTGTTGTGGTGATTGGGGAACGAACGGATCAGGGATCGAGCTTGACAGTTGGTGAGCAGCTCTGTGTCGTGTTGATACCGTTCATAGGATTATTTGAAGCTTTGGTTTTCAGCTTATGTGGTTGCTTTGAGATCCATCGTCCTAAGAAAAAGATCTCTTATACATTCGAGGATTTAGTCCGTCTCGCTAAGGATTCTCCATGTGTGTTGCTTTCTCTGATTTCAGTGATTAGTGTACATGAATATGGAAATGCTGTTTCTTACAAATCTGTAGTGTTGCTCGCGCAGTTACTGTTAATGAAATTGAGGCGTTGCGTGAATTATTCAAGAAGTTGAGTAGTTCAATTTATGATGATGGCCTCATACACAAGGTAACTAACATTGCGGGTCTTTGTGTGTGAAGTTACACAATACAACAGTGATGCCTTATCCAAGGAATTACAAGTGCTTACCTATGATAAATATGGCAGAATTCGCAGATAAATCACCTAGATAATTTAATGGTTTGGGCATTGAATAAGAACAACAAACAATCCCACATGGAACTTTCTGTCGATTACTAAGGAAATATGGGAAGAATATCGTAGTTCGTTTTCATGTATGACAATATTGATCCATATAGTGGCGTAGCATTGGGATTTGCTCAACTGATAAAGCAATTGATGTAAACTATACGATAATACAGGTGATGACTGAAAAGATCTGGGATGGAAGCAAAAGCATGTTAGAAACTTAGAACAGCTAAGGGTGTGACTTTAAATAGTATGAAAAATGCTTTCTGCTATATAGTGCAACAGAATGTATCCATTGAATATAAACATGGAAAAGGTATATAACTGAAGTTTTCTGTTCTTACTAGAAACATAAGAAATTTATTTCCATTTGGCAATGTGTCATGTTTGTTAAAGGAAAGAGCAGATTGACAATAGAAATGTTACTGTACTATTTGAATAATTTTGTTCTTGACCCAGACACGTAGACACTAACAGCTGCATACACACGTAGACACACACAATATATACACCCAGGAATATAATCTTTGCATTAAATATTTTCCTTGATAAACCCAGTAATATCCTAGTCCAGTAACATACTTGTGATTTTGTGATGATTAAAATTCAACCTCTCATGCCCATAGATATCAAGGAATATCATACTCACATAAAATGCTTTCCTTGGGGGTGATTCTTACAACCAATTGAATTTGCTAAATATGTGGTTGTGATAGTTGCCCATACATGGGCACAAACTTCTAAGAAAAGATGCCACAATAATATTTCAGATTTGGAAGTCCTTTTGCTGCTAAGTTTATGCATTGTTATTGAATTGATTTTGTTTAATTATGTTGGCTGTTAGATTTATTAATACTGGTGCTGAAACTATTGTCAAATTGCCTAATTTAATTCGTCTTTGTTTTCCATTTGAAGGAAGATCTCAGATTAGCACTATTGAAATCCTCATCTGGCGAGAACCTTTTCCTTGATAGGGTATTTTTCATTTTGACAATTTTTATCCTTTTTCTTTTTCTTGTTTTTCTTTTCTTTTCTTTTTTTCGATCATGATCCTTAAGATATTAAGGAGAGCAACTTTGAGACTGCAAGGAAAACATCTTTCAAGGGATCAAATTAGTGGATAGACAGGTGCCCTTGGTCTCTATGCTATCATTTGGGTAAATCTGGTGGATGTGTTATGCTTAAATTTGATATTCATTCCTTTTCTTATAATCCTACTTCTGAAGACTAATATAATATCTCATTCTTGTTATTCTCCTGCTTTGTATCTTGAGTTTTACTAAATTTGGACAATGTTTTCTATTTATGTCAAGCTTAAAACTCTAAAGCTGGATTTGTTTCACTAGCATGGATAAACCAGTTATCCATATCTATGTGGAGAAATAGGTTGCTCCTGGAACATACTTCTATTCTGCTCATTAACTGAAAGATGACATTTTTTAGGGCACCAGTTATCCATCTTTCACTCTGCAATTGCCTTCCAATTTTTCTTCAGAACTCGTGGAGGAACATTTACACTGTTCTAGACCTATGTATGTTATGCCCAATATTGTATGTGAACAACAAAATGTAGGGATTTGCATATCATTCCTTTTGGAACTAATGCAGTTAATCTTATCTTGGTCAGTCGATTTGTGAATGATTATTCATTATTGCCACAAGGATTTGAATGTAGATCTTAAATAGTTATAATACATTGATATTATTTCCTATCATTGTCACCTGATTAATATTAAAAACTTATTCTTTGTTTTACATAGAAATATCAAAAGATGTATCTTATGGATCAACAACTGTATTCAAATATATTGATCTCTTATCTTACACTATTTACCCTACGTTCTGTGCATACTTCCCCCTACCCTGCCCAGTGGAAAGAAAATATAATACTGGAGTTACACACTTGCTTTGAAGATGCAGTATAAACTACATTCTGTGCATATCTTCCCCCAACCCTGCCCAGTGGAAAGAAAATATAATGCTGGAGTTACACACTTGCTTTGAAGAAAGATCTAGTTGGATAGATTATTTTCTGCCATTCTTCCGATTAACTTGTTTGAGTAAGTCCATTTATTGTTGATGACTCTTTCTCAGGTATTTGATCTCTTTGATGAAAAAAGAAATGGTGTTATAGAATTTGACGAGTTTGTACATGCTCTCAGTGTCTTTCATCCTGATGCACCTTTGCAAGAGAAAATTGACTGTAAGACTTCAATAAGCATTTTGCTGTTGCTTTCTTCGTATGATCCAATTTAATGCTTTTTACATTAATAAATATCTAATGTCTATTTTGGGTGCTTGCAGTTGCTTTTAGACTGTATGACTTGAGACAGACTGGATATATTGAGTGGGAAGAAGTACGTATCTTGGCATGTCCAGTTTTTGAAAATTTAATTGGCTTAAATTTGTGTCTGTTAATATAGAATAATAATGCTTAATGAGATGTATTTTATTAAATTTAACAAATCTCTTTGCACAGCATCATTATGATTTGAAAATTTTAGTAGAGAAAGGTGGTGATTTCTTTTTGTGTCATATCCATGAAGATCTTATGCTTTCTAACACAAAACTCACAATATGACCATGAAGATGTTTGAAATATTATATAACTTATTTCCCCCAACACCTTTCCATACATCAATGTGTAAAACTGTTTTGCTATCCTGAAACATTTTCCAGGTTAAGCAAATGGTGGTTGCCATAATGTCAGAATGTGGCATGCAACTAGAAGATGAAGTTCTTGAAGCTATTGTTGATAAGGCAATTTTTTTTTCTTTTGTTATTCTTTTTCTACTTTGACTTGATTTGGATTCTTACTGTGCCTTTCTTTATCAAACATTTCAAGATGCTGATGCTGACAAGGATGGTAAGATTAATATAGATGAATGGAGGGCATATGTTGTCCGGAACCCAACCCTATTGAAGCACATGACTCTTCCTAATCTGACGTAATTTACTACCATCCTTTGCCTCTTCTATATTAATTCATTTACCATCACAATTGTCATCATTGATTTTCTGGTGTTATTGATGTCTGTTGTTTTAAAAATAAGTTACTGGAGAGTTGCTTAATTCTATAGTTCAATGGTTTATACTTTCTAAGATCAGTGTTCGATCTTACTTCTACCACCAATAAGATCGAAGTATACTTGTTAGACCAGTGGAGGCAGGGAGCAAAATATAAAGGAAAACTAGTGTCCCCCAGTCTATCGTAGTTTATTTATTGATCACAGTTATAACTTGCAAGATACCTCAATAATACCAAGAAATTAGGAGTAAAAGGAAAAAGTTAACTCTCGGTCAACAAACTGACTTGGGGGGTTGTTCTCAAGAGTCACAACATTTCAATTATCTCTCTGTTTCTGTTTGGTACTTCTTTCGTAATTTCAATGGTTAAATGGAATAATCTTCTGTGCTCCTTTATCTCCAACAAGTGAACAGCTCTCTCTGCATGAAAATTTTCTTCAATAAGCTCAAACTATTGAGTTATTGTATTTAAATCAAATATCTGAGTGTACTGAGTTGCTAACGAGGAGTATATACTTTAATACTTTATACGACTAGTCATTCCTCCCACGCCTTTCTTCCAACATCATGTAGAGTCAATGATTATGCTAGCATGTGCGCCGTGTTTTACGTTCTAGTCGTCATCCTGTAGTGCACAGGGATCATGATCTGGATCTTGCTTTTTTATGGATTTGAATAGAATATCCTGCTTTCTTATTCTACAAACGTCTCTTGTCATAAACCGATGTTTATATAGCAAGGGAGTGGATCTCATTACTTTATAGGAACCGACCTATATATTTTATTTAATAGTTTGCATCAGTCTAGGTCTGAATTCGAGCTCTTCCTTTTTGTATTTTGATCATTGGCCAGGGAGATCACCACAATATTTACAAGCTTCATTTTCAACACCGAAGTCGATGATTCACTCTGGCAACATACTGGCAACCATAGATTTTAAGAATGGAAGCTTTTTTGTTGCACCAGGGTCTGCTGATGCTGTAAGAGGTAGATTTGTATGATTCTGTACCTCCAATTCAACTGGAGAACAATTGAAGGGATGGACCAGATGACCATCTCAGAAGTCATTTCCACTGGAAGCCTAATTGGCAAAAGATCCCAGGGTAGTTCAAAGCATTTGATGCTATGTTTGATGCTAAACACATTGACACTGCCAAAATGTTATATAAGAAGTTTGTTTCGGCTCTTTTTTCTTTCCCCCTTCTCACACCAAAATATATATATATATATATATATAAACAGACGTTACAGCCTGCCTTGCAAGGGTAGTGCTGCCAAAAGGTAGGCAATGGGAGCCTCAGTATTTTTTTATTAACCATTTTTTGTCAGTTATATTTCAGAAAATTGTGAGCTATTTTTTGCTCCGCTGATGTTGCTTATATGTCCAGATAAATAAGATTTGGATCCGATTATAAAAAAAAATGACCGATAATTTTTTTTACATTATAACTATTTAAATATTTGGATGGTCATGATGAAATTACGTCATAATTATAAAAATTTTTTTTTCTCATTTGCATTTTCTAGACTATCTCTCTCCAGGTGAAACTTCTACTCCCGGCCACAATTTTGAAGCTCTTCAACATCTCATCTTTGGCCTTCAAGAGTTCTTCAGTCTTCTTCTCAAGACGCAACGACGGTAGCTTTTCCTGTATTTCTAGCAAGTCTTTCTCAAAAGATTGCTTGGACTGTTTTTGTTTTTTAGAAGCAACTTTTGTCTTCGACGAGGAGTTGAGCTGTGAAAGATTATTCTGGTTCTCCTTTCCAAAGTTTGCGGATGAAATTGGTGTTATAGAATTTTCAGAGACCTTCCCAGTCGAGACGTTTGCCTCATTTGTTGATGGGTTTTTCTCCTTCAGCCCTTCGACTCCGGAAGTTCTTTGTACGGACTTGGTTGGCTTGTAATGCCACTTCAGCACTTATCTCAGCCATGGAGATTTTCGAAGAAAGGGTAATCGAGATTGGCTTTGTATTTCTTGAGGGACGAAATTATGAAAGGGGTCACCAAAAAACACAAATGAGAGGCCATTGGCAGGACGAAAGAGATAATCTTCAAAATGAAAAACAGGAGAGATAAGAAAACGTAAATGAGAGTGTAAACACCTGATTTGAGAAAAAATAATAATTTTATTATTTTTAAGATAACTTTAATTATGGCGTAGCATCATCGTCATCATTTAGATTTAGACAATCACAAAACAGTCAGACAATCACAAAACACAGAAAAATATCGATCTTTTTTGTATGATCTAAATCCAGATAGATAGGGCATTCTCATTTCCTATGTAGCTTATATTTTATCAATTACACGAGTTTTCATTAATGTTTTTATTGGAGGCAATAAAAAAAGTATTTGCAACCGAAGAATGGTCAGTAAATAGTATAAAATTTAAGAGCAATCACTTTGAAGAAGCTTGCAACAACTCCAGGGCGTGGTCTTATTACCTTGTCATCTACTCACCTACTTCAATAAATACTAGAAAGGCCCCAATTCTACGGCCACGGATTTACTCCCATAGTAGGTATATAATGGGCAAGGGTACTTCAATATGAAGTTGTTTCACAAGGCATCTCTGCACTATTACGCTTATAAATTGGAGTTTATGAACTTGCTATCATAGGTAAGTTCAGCAGTATAATTTCCGTGTGAATATGTCTACACCATAATTTAAAAAGGCCAAACGAGACAATAAAATTAATGACAGAAGTTGTATATTATAGGATCTTAAGTCTTAACCTATTAAGGGGCCCATAATGAATGCATCCAGGAAATTCTACTGAGGCCTCCCCTTTGGAACAAATAGCAGCAGTAAGGATGCATAACTTGTATAGCAAAATACGATTTTAACCCGACATCAATTTTACCATTTAAAACGATCCCTGGGTATCATCAAAGCTTTCATTTCCTGTTTCAAGCAATACGATCCAACACGACTGAGACAAGCTAACATGTTATTTTGACCCATCACTCCATCACAACCAGGCATAATATATCCTTCCATCAACGATTGATGAGTCTTCAGCCCAGGATAAGCATCATTGGATTTTACTCCTTGAAATAATCAAAAACCTTTTGGTCTTCCTGGAATTTTATCTCACATAATCAGTGTCCGAAGAAGCATACAGGATTCTTTCTAGCCCCCCAGTCTCAGACAAGATTCCAAGCCTCCGATCTGCGGCCATAATAAACACAAGATTAGGTAAATACGTATGGCAAGTAATTTGAACTCAAAACAAAGTTCATTTAAAAAAACCCATGAAACACCAAAACTTGATAAAAGACAATTGAAAGATCATAATTCATAATGTTAAATTAAATAGTAAAAGAAGTATAAAAAAGAAACAATATATAATGGTCATTTATATGATAAGTGAAAAAAACTTGCGCATATTTATGAGAGCTACATTAGCAAGCACAAAAATACTCCTATTGCTCCCCAACCCTCTGGCACCCATCACTAATTAAGTATCCCAGGTACCTCTTCAAAAGATTCAGAGGTCCATTGCCTAAGTACCTAAGTAAGTTCTGATCTAGGTGGAATTAACACCATCGATAATCACACACAAACCTTCATCTGACCAGGAAACTGAATGTTTATGCTTACTCTGACTGTAAGACTTACATCTGAGAGATTGGTTATTCCGAGTCATAACATGTATGTTTGAGTCAGTGAATATTACTAAATATAAATAGACTGCTTCATGACCTAAAAAAACTAGACCTGGCTTAATGCCCTTCATCAAAGTAGTCTCGGAATTCTGCTATATATGAATCACTCACAGAAAAATTGCAATAACAACCAGTAGAGTAACCCACCACTGACCACTGGAAACAAATTCAACCTGAGTTTTCACTGCATCCAAGTTAACTGGGTGGTCACAAAATACATGGATTGTCACATATACAAATCAATACTTAGAAGACTAACAGAGATACCTATAAGGACAACTTGTATGGGAAGGTTTACCATCTACAGATTTTCAGCTAGATCCAAGTAAGCAATAAAAACATTTGATGCCACTTTAGTAGTTCTTACACAACATCTGCAGCTACTGATTCTATTTCCAATATACTTCTCTGGGTTTTGATACCAAAATAGGGACTGTGGGATCTGAATAACAGATAATATAAACAATAGGACCATTGCACTAATTACAGGAGGTCTCCAACAGTACCATATAACTAAAATTTGTGCAGACTTTACATGAGAACAGATAACTCTGGTTCTGGTAGGAAAGCAATCGTTAGGAATCCCAAATGCTTTGAATATCTTACTTTAGAAACTGGCCCATCCAAAAACGAAAACTTCAAAGGTAGTCTGAATGCATAATATGTTAAGAATCCAAAAAGATCTCAAGTTATCCTAACAAGGAATGTATAGGCTGCTATTCCTACAGCTGGCTTTCCCGTACTAAATCAAGAACGGCATCTCATAGCCAGCAATGGAAAAAAATCAGGTAATGGTATGGATTATGAAATCACTGGTCTCAATTAACTTTATACTACTGTTCTAGTTAAATTAAGATTTCAAATTCCTTACTATTACACTAATTTTTTGGGTTAGATAACATCACTAGAAACAAAATGCGAAGACAATCTAATCCTATAACCCAATTCAGTTGAGCAATGATTAAGTTCCAAATTAGGCAGCAAGCTAAATGCGAAGCGGCTAAGCTTTACATGATGGCAATAAGCAGGGAAACACACAGCAAAGTTCTATATTTGTTACATCATTCAGACCACTAAAGAGAAGCAGAATACTTGCCTATGAGCTTCAGATCAGCTGCTGGCCTTGAGACACATGGCAGGCCCACAATCCTTTCTTCAGATATTATTCGATGGCAATACCAGGAGAAACTTGTGTGTCATGGGGGATCTTCACCAATGGAAATATCAGCACCTCATACAATATGAAGAATGAGACACTTCGTGATAGTATGAGATACAACACTACAAGATGGTTGTTTCACTCCTTAAAGATTGAAAAGGTGATAAAACTAATAAAATCCCCCTTAACTCCTAGTCTCAGGTAGAGGTTTCTGCTACCTCCAACATCCCTTCTTACAATCACTGTCAAATCGACTAATTTGAGGCCCACTCAAATAAATACTTCCCAAGGCTACCATCGTGATAGGTAAAACCTAACATCTAAACTCAGCTTCTCAAGCAAATACACTTCATAATTGACATCAATACTGCTTACCAATGTACGGCCCCCAAGGTCTAACTAAACAATTCATTATCCAATGGAAGATCAAACAGTAGCTCAAAATACTTTTATACGGTAACAGCTCCAACCAAATTCTGGTTACCCTCAATTGATGGAGCAACATTACGGAATACTGCATTTCCTCAATAATTACAGAAAAACACAGCAGTTGCACACTGAAAAAATAAACTACTAAAACCACTTCAATACAAAGACATACTTACACCACCCACTCTACATGCCAGCAAAAAAAAACAATTGCTACCACTGGCAACTTAGCAGGGACAGGGAGTCTAAGAAACAAAAAATGCTTATACATTTTACAACCTACACATATTGTGCATGTATATTGACTCCAGAAGTGAATATAGCCACCATCAATACAAACATCTGTCCCAGCAAATAGAAACCAAATAATGTGCCCTAAAACATAAATCCTCATTGAGAAGCTCACAACTTATTCTCCAAGAAATAGACATCTCATATCTACACCCCAGAAGTTCTTAGCAACATAAGTCACTAAAAAAATTGGTATTTCCCAATAACTTGCATATTGGACAGCTCCCTTGCCAGTTGCAGGATCACACAGGCAATTGTCAAATGAAACCCACCAGGCCACCAACAAAATCAGCACTCCCAGGTTGGGTTAAATATAAATTCATCTGATCTCAGAATGGTTAGATATTTTATCCATCAGTCTAACCAACAGGACAACATGCTCCATAATCTCCGTCAAAATGTAACTCTTCTCATTCAGTTCACATTAGTAAATCAGAATGCATAACCTAAAATGATTTATGCACCAAAATACTCTGGATAGTGATAACTTCATTAGCAGATTTCCAAGGATCAATGCTCCATAAGATACGACTAATGCCAAAATCATCCATTCATAACCTTTACATAAAACATTACTACCGCATTAAGCAAAACCGCTCATTGAACTATATTGCTAGGACTTTAACCAGGAGTATTGACAGCAAGAATACTTAAATATCTATATCGAGTCTTCTAATATTGCAAGCGCGAGATACTTTTCATACATTGAACTTCAGCCCACATGATTCAGCACTACATTCTATGCGTCCATCTAGAAAGATGACTTTACCGCAAAAGAAAGACTTATAACAAGAATCAATGCACGGGAAAAAAAGAAAGTAACAACAATAATATGAAACATGATATATGAGTCCATGAAAGATAGATAGATTGACAAATTCCATCATACTAAGCTATAAACTGAGATATATTGCAACAAGATAAACATTAAGGTAGAAGTAAAGCAACACTAAGTCCTATATATGTCAGTTTAGGACTAACAATATATCCAGATAAATGACCAGTGATGTTGCGAGCAGACATAGAAGGACTTGATAATTCTCAGCTATTCCCAAGACAGAAAGCCAAAGTGTGATGGGGAAGCCTTTCTTCATCTCCGGCAGCAATCACTAGGATCTCAACGACGATTAATGCGAGGCTTCTCATGTCCTCCCCATGAAGCAGCGCCCGGTCCATACAGAGGACCTTTCTCAGCTCCACCCTGGACAGCAGAACATGAAATGTATATGGAAACCCAGACAGATCAAGGGGAAATCTAAATCGTAATTTAGGATGGCACATACCAGATGAGCACCATATCCATCAGGATATGGAGCTGGAAAACGCCCCTCTGGGCTGCCAAATTTTGTCCCATAAGGCCCACCTTGATAAATGATGAAGCAAAATGTGAAAAAAACCGAGATGGACAATAGAATAAGAATAATACCTCTGTAATTTTTAATTATATGGGTTAGGGATGTTTATTTAATCATGACTAATTATTTTAATTTTCAGATTTGTAATTTAGAGCTTTAATAGAATTAAGGATGTGCTTTTTTCAGGATCTTCGAAGTATATTAGTTTACAACTATTCTGGGATAAAATCAAAATCCCTTAACAGTTTTAAGTACAGTTTTTTTTTTTTTTTACTTTTTTCAGTTTGACGTATGATTATCCTGATAGCACTCAATTTTGATGAGTATTCTATCATTGTGACTACTATATATTTCTTCTTAGTCCTGCGGGGGGGGGGGGG
>JASKGM010062876.1:0-17508 GCA_034509205.1 Ceratonia siliqua
AAGCTCTGCCCTCCCTCTCTATCTATCCAAGGGATGGAAGGGCAGAGGCCTTTGGTGTCCCCTCCAGCCAAGAATTATTTTGCTTTTCCTGAGGGTCCAAGCTAGATAAAACGTTTATTGGTGCAAAAACTACAAGTGAATAGTACTATAGTGTTATAATAATGTAATTAATTGAGTATAATCCTTCAGGATTGGTAATTCACTTTTGACAAGTACCGAAATTATAATAAACTCAATTTTATTCAGAAAAATCACTAAAATTTCTTGTATTTGAAAAGTGAAATAAAAAAATATATAACAAATCAAAGAATTATTCAAAGGAAATAATTCAAGCTGTTCAATGAAAGAATAAATGAGAAAAAGAACTTCTAGGGAACATATTTCACCTAGTCCCTCACAATGCTTTTCTTATCTATATAATTGAATTTAATTCTCTAAGTTTCTTAGCAAGATCTAAGACATCCAATAGCCTCTTTTGATAGTCAGTAGGAATTACTCTTAAACATCTTGTTACACAAGAATAAGCAAATTAATGAAACAAGAATGCATTAAGATCAATGATACATAGGTTCTTATAAGTCTTTCGATCTCTATAATTGCCTGTGATGAATTATCCAAAGGTCTATCCTATAATTCCCTCTTTCGAAAGCAAATAAGATAATCCAATTCATCTAATTAATGGCTAGTCAATTAGAAACAATAAGCCAAGAATAATTCAAACAAATGAGCAAAAAATTACTTCAAACTAAAATAAAATAGCAAGCATAGGTTGAGACTAGATTACATTGTTTCCCTAGAATGAAAAATTTATTTCATGCTGGAAATTATACTCGACATAAATAAATTCAATATGGTCTGAGTTTGGGAATGAGGAAAATCAAAATGGGAAAATTAATGGCAATATTTGATTGATATCTCTGAGATGGAAATTTGCAGCATCTTCATTCTCCCTTTTTCTCCCAATTTATTCTCTTCTTCCTCTCCTCTTTTGTTTCGTTTCTTCTCTCCCAAAAATTGCTTCCTCTGCTTTGCTATTTTGTTGTCTCTGTTTGTCACCACGGGAGCTCAACAATGAAAAATAGGCAAGTGTATCAAGAAGCCAAAAACCCAGCATACAACGCCTTCTTCTCAGCCTCCCATATGCTCCCCGTTTCCCAGTCATTGTCCCTCTCTGTTTTTCATCCCCAGCCTTTTTTGCTCAGCCTCCTTACTTCCTCTTTTGTATCTACTGAGAAGTCCACCTTAAAACCCATTTTCTTTTTATTTTTTATTTTTTGTTTTCTTTTGTTTTTAATTTTTTTCTCAATCAGAAGTCAGCCTCTGATTTATTTCCTTTCTTTGAGAATTCAGCCTATTTCCTTTTGTTTTCTTTCAAATATGTAAATAAATATAAATGACAACAATGAAGCCTAAATCAAACTGCAATAATTAAAATTGGACTAAAATTTAAAGTTAAGAAGTGATACAATGTAGGAAATTATGCTAGGCATCATCAGCTCCAGGGTAGGTAAGGTCTCAGAGATAGGTTGCATTACAATTGAAGAGCTACCACCTATCTCCTAAGATGCCAATGCCTTAAAAGACTGCTTTAAACCATAAGATGTTAATGTTAAGGCTTAGAGCAGGAAAGGACAATACTTAAGATAAACAAATCACCTTACTCTGTCGATATTGACGCTTAGCAACTAGGTGTTTGGTGGTTAAGGAACATAGAGTAATTGGCTTGTGCAACTTGTGAGCAATCACCTCATCATCAGATGCTATCTTTGAGAGAGGGGTCAAAGTAGTTAGAGGATCAGGTAAAACAACATGCAACTTACTAACTACAAGAAAAGAACCTTGCATGTTAGAATAATAAGGTAACCTACAGTACACTTAGTAAAAGACGTACCAAATGGTGGAGGTCAAGAAGCAAGGTCGGCCATGGAAGTGTGTCTATTGTTAAAATTAATCCTTTTGTCTTTCGGGGTTATTACATCAGCTAAGGCAAACGGGGCAATAAGCATTAGTACGTTCTTTGGTTTGAAGGGTGTAATATAATTTTTCAATTTAAATCGATTGTTTCGGAAAAAGCTTTCCAACGCTCGTTGTGGCGGCAAGAATGGTGAGCTTGCTTCTTCTTCTCCAAAGCCTCTTAGCTTTAAGTTGGGACCATTATGGGTCTCAAGGCTTCTATTTGGCATGGTAATATTTTTCAAAGACTATGACTTTAACATTGTGAATACCTCTAGTTTTAGGAGCTGATACATTAGGTGCATCCTGCATAATACAAGTAACGACTAGGTGGTTGACTAAAAGCTTTTTAACAAAGATTGCTTCCCACTATTCGCTAAAATTGAGAAATAAAATGGTAACTACTAAAGGAAGAAATCTTAAAGAGGAAAATCTTTTCTGTACAATAGTCGACTAGGCCTTGAAGTTCATCAAGGCATAAAGGAACATAGTTAATATCTTTGAAAGCAAGAGATTTAGTGTTTCGGAAAGGTATGATTGAAGCCAAACTAAGGGAGCTAATGATGTAATAAGGTTGAGCTAGCTGTATGGACAAATTGGTTAACCTTGGATAGCCGGCTACAAGGTTATGGGATAAAAGATAGTTCTCCAAAATTTCTATACATTCTTTATATGATGCCATTGACTCGAGACTAGTTATGAACCAAGCCGGCCCATACTTTAACTCACTAAAAGGGTGGATGTAGGAAAGTCAGTCTTTTTGAAGACCCAAAAACATAAGTAGATTCTTGGAAAAAAAGGTTTTATCATATTTGGCCTCTTTAAGGACATAGGTTTGGATAAAATAATCTACATAGGTAGAACCTGTTCCAGGAAGGGGAAGGTCAACCTCAAATTCAACATGGTCTGGAAGATAGGTGTGAAGCCACAATTGAAAGATTCATAATGGGCTGTGGTAGTTAGTGGATCAGTGGCCAACAAGTTAACTTACGATAATAGAGTTGATACTGTTGAGTGGCTTAGCCAGAATAAACTTCCCCATGGCCAATTGACAACCCACATGCAACATCACGACCAAAGGAAGGAACTCTTGCACCATTCGCAAAGTTGGGGTACACATGATGTATTTGCATAGCCAATATAGGAGAAAGTCAACATGATCATCCACTAACATTGGTGTATTGTTAGTGCCTCTGAAGGTGGTGAGGAAAGTGACATAAGATGATTTCTTCTTGCAAATTATAGTCCATAGAGTTTAACCCATCAAGCTTAAGCGTAGGAGTAATTACTTCGCCATGTGGGCATAATCCAGTACTTGCAGCTGTCTCAAAAAGCACCAGTTACACTGTTCCTAATTGGAGATAGAGACCGTTTCTAGTCAAACTCCAAAACTAAAGAGATGATCCAATGAGTAAGGGGTTGAAGGCTATGTAGTGTCAGCTTAGGCGAATTGCTTCACAATTACCAATTTCTTTCCTATTGTTACCATAAGTGGCTTAAACACTTTCTAACCGAGAAGTGTAGTTTACTAAGGGATTAGAGAAATTAGGCAAGACTTAGGAAGCTAAAGGTAAGCAGGGATTTCTACCCTAAAGGATATGAACTCATCCTCAAGATGATGGGAAAACAAATTTGGAATAAAATCTTATAATGCTGAAAAATATCTAAGCTTCGGAATATGGGATCTAAGAAGGTTCTTATAGTGCCATTCAAAGAATAACAAACAAGTACCTATCTTCAAGGAGCCAAAGTAGAAGAAGTGGGATTGGTACCAAAAGAAAGAGTGTTCTTAGAGGAGGAAGTAGAAGCACTGGTTGTAGAAGCAATGGGGGCACCAATGGAAACCATTGATGACTTGATGAAGGATACAGAGCTTAGATTTGAAGATGAAAATGGTGAATACACAAAAGGGATCAAAAGTGGAAGATGAGAAAGAAAGAGAACATTTTGAAGAGAAGCGGGGTATTTTGGAGAAAGAAACAATTACAATAAGGTAGAGAAAGAATCTCAAAAGGCCTCATTTAATATAGATGGTGACGTGGTAAAAGTTATGGGGGATGTAAAGATCAAGGGATTTTGGTACTTTTTAAGCCAAAATACCTAAACAACTTTTTGAAATTTGATTTCGCATGAGATTTAGAAAGAAATAATGCCATCATTGTCTCTAGAAAAGAGGCTGGGATCCAGTGCAGTCACTGCATCGCCTGTAATTACATTAGACGGCTATGATGGGCCACAATAGGTGGTTGGAGTATGGCGTGGCCCATCATGGCCATCCAATGCAACTGCACTAGATCCACATGCCCAGAAGGGAAGGTTTTAGTCTTAAGTGGGGTCAACACTAATGGCATTAGAGGGAATTTATTGGTCAAATGAGAAAATTTATCCAGTTAAACCAAATGAAACCTTGGTGACTAATCAGCAAGATTAGTTGATTATAGGAAAAAAAGTCAACGAAACAACATCATTGGCTAAAATTAAAATGCTACTCACTGAATGGTTAAGAGGTTTAAGGGAGAGATGATAATTGATCTTAACAACAATCGAGTAGTTAGTTACCCCTATTATCGGTTCGTCATGTAGGCACTAACAAATTTAGCAATAAAGGAACTAAGATCACCATAATCAATTCATTACAAAAGGTAACTATGGTTGGACAATTATGTTGGCCTCATGGAAGCATCATATCATTATGATGTGTCAGCCTAATCAAGAGCCTTAACAGTTTAAGGTAACACAAAAGAATAGTGACAGTGACGTGTGAAGTGGTAGTTACAATAAAAACCTTAATAACTAATTAAGTGATATTTTAGTGTTGAGAAAATATCATGTGTAAAATGATTTTGATAAGCCAACAAGTTTTCAAGTAAAAAAAAAAAAAGCCAAAGAAACAAAATCACTAAACTGAATTGTTTGATAAGAAATGGGCAAGCATGACAGGGATAATAAAATAATAATATTTCTTTTGTATCAGAGAACTGTAGCTATTTTAAAATACTTGTCTGAAACGAAGTATTTGTTAAAGTAGGAAGCTTTGGTTTTGTTAGTAAAAGAATAGGCATCTTTAAAAGTGGCCCATTGAAAAGACAGTTATATGCTTTTTGAAAGTTTACTTGTGCATCTTAAAAAACCAGAGGGTAAGCTCTGTAGCAGACCAAAAAACAATGTACAAAGCTATAAAAATGGAGGATTCAAAGTCAAAGAAGAAGAAATCAACTCCACATCAACCGCCATGAAGCTATTAACTGTACAATCAAGGCTACTAATAGCTATGAAGCTTGCTACAATATAATCATGAACTCAACGAGTAGTGAAGGACAATAGCTACATCTTCAAGTATAAATAAGCTAAACACAAAGAGTCTAGCTAGATTCATGGGAAAAACTCAATGGGAGAATATGTTAACTAGGGATTGGTCATAATAGTTGTGATAACTTGTTCCTGTAATTGTTATTACCCATATAGTGAAATTTCCTTACTTTGTGCTTAGGGAGTGGACATGGGATCTGGAATTCGTTATATCTGAACCACTGTACATCTTAGTGTGATTCTTCCTTTGCTTTAGCTCTTGATTTTTATACTTGCTCGAATTTACTTTAAAACATGGTTGCTCAAAGTGATTTAACACCAAGTTCAACTCATTCTTTACCTGAAATCTTTATTGAGTGAATCTTATATTTGATTTTATCTTTGAGATTTATTATTTTATATTTTGAACACAAATACTCAAAAATTATCACTCTCTTTATCAAAACTATTTTTTGAAGGATAATGTCAAGAGCAAACAAGCTCTCTAGTTACTCATTTAAGACAAGTTTCTACCTGCTCAAAAGTTTTTGAAAATCTAGAGTACTTAATTCAACCTTCTTCTTGGGTACTTAACCCTATTTTGAACTAACATTTGGTATAAAACCTTTGGTCTCTGTTTACAAGTTTAACAACCTAGAGTAAAGATCTTATTAGCAACATGAATCCTAATAGCATGGTAGAAGGACACTCCACCATCAGGCCACCATTCTTTGATGGGAATAACTATACATACTAGAAAGAAAGGACAAAGATCCTCATACAATCTATTGATTATCAAGTTTAGGGTGTCATAAAGAATGGATCATACACTCCTACCAAAACAAAACATGGCATTGTTATAGAGAAACCAGAAAAAGAATGGATTGAACGAGACATCAAGTTGGTAGGAACAAATGCTAGAGTAATCAATATAATGTAATGTGTTGTGAATGTACAGGAATACAAGAAAATATCAAGATGCAAAATAGCAAAAGAAATGTGAGAAAAATTACAAATAGTTTATAAAGGAACTTCTGAAGTTTGAGAAACCAAAAATGACACGTTGCTTCATGATTATGAACTTTTCAAGATGAGAGACAATGAAAATACAAAGGATATGTTCAAAAGGTTGTCAAGCATTAGTAATGACCTGGATGCCTCGAGAAAAACCCACTCCAACAAGGAGCCATTTTGAAAAGTGCATCAAGTACTTACCAAGCTATGGCAGGCCAAAATAGTAGCTATCTAGGAAGGAAGAAATATGAACGAGATGTCCTATGATGATTAACCAGAGAATGAGGTAAATGATTTTGACACTTCTTACTCTTTTGATGTTACAAGATGCTTTCAGCCTGCGTTTTAGAAATAACAATTGAACAGGCACAAAATACACTGTGCTTATATAATCTTATCATACCACCACATTTGAGTGAGAAAATTTAAGAAAAGAGAAAAACATACTAGAAAAAGAAAAATTGTGAACTCAAAGTTGAGAATGAAACCCTTAAGAAAAAGGTAGAACCTTTAACTAGCGATCTTGCTAAATTCACATCTAATCAAGAAAAACTTGATACATTGTTGAGTATGCAAAAGAGTCCTTTTGATAAAATTAGTGTAATCTTATACTTATCCCATGTAGAAAAATGTCAACAGAACTTTTCTCCAGGAACTGGAAGAATGAAACCAAAGAATCACCCCTTTAAAACTAAAGAGAAATTAAAGAATGGAAAGACTTGTTATATTGTGGTAAAACTTGTCATATTATTAGGAGTTGTCGTCTTAAAAGGAATTCTCATAGGAAAGTTAAGCAAGTATGGGTTCCTAAAGATACTTTAATACCTAAAGGAGCAACTATTGACACTCAAGAACCCAAAGCAGTTTAAGTACCTAAGGTCAGTTGTACATTCATTGAAAGGTATGCCTGAGTTTAAGATACATGAAGCAGCAATTGTATCTTGACAATGGCTGCTGACCGGTGATGCCACCAATTTTGTTTCCTTAATAAGAAATAAGAAGTAGTAGTAACATTTGGCAACAACAAGAAGGATAAAATAATTGGTATTGGTAAAATTCCTATAAACTCTTCTTCTATATTTGACAATGTTATCTAGTTGATGGATTGAAACATAATCTGCTCAGCATAAGTCAACTTTGTGATAAAGGACATAAGGTTATTTTTGAATCATTAAAATGCATCGTTTTTAATACTCATGATGACATCATTCTGTTATCAGGCTTAAGGCAAGAGAATGTATATGTTGTACACTTAGAAATCATCCCTCTAAAATCATTTAATTGTCTTGCTTCTACCATTGATAAAAATTGGTTATGGCATAAAAGGACTTGGTCATGCCAGCATGCATTAGATTTCCACACTTACAAAAAGAGATTTGGTAATTGGCTTACCAAAAATGAAAATTGAGAAAAATCATGTTTGTGAAGCATGTCAAAAAGGAAAACAAACTAGATCTTCTATTAAAAGCAAAGATCTTGTTTCCACCTTAAAACCTTTAAATCTTTTGTAGATGGATTTATTTATTCCTACTAGAATTCAAAGGATGGGTGGAAAAAGATATGGTTTAGTCATAACTAATGATTTCTCAAGATATACCTGGGTTTTCTTTCTTGCTCATAAAGATAAGAGTTTCAATGTATTTGAACAAATTTGTAAGAAAGTTCAAAGTGAAAAAGCTAATCTTATCAAGAGTATTAGAAGTGATCATGAAAGAGAATTTGAGAACAACTCTGTTGAAAATGTTTGTGAAAACTTTGGCATTGATCACAATTTTTCTACTTCAAGAACTCCACAACAAAATGGAGTTGTGGAAGGAAAAATAGAACTCTTCTTGATATGACAAGAACAATGCTTTGTGATAAATAGCTTCCTCAAAAATTGTAGGCTGAAGTAATGAAAACTGCTTATTATATCTCTAATAGATGCTTGATAAGATCTATATTAAAGAAAACTCCTTATGAGTTATGGAAGGGGAGAAAACCAAACATTAGCTATTTTCACGCCTTTTGTTGTAAATGCTTCATTCTTAACAACGATAAAGATAACTTGGGAAAATTTGATGCTGAAACTGATGATGGAATATTTCTTAGGTACTCCACATTAAGTAAAGCATACGAGGTTTACAACAAAAGAACCTTAACTATTGAGGAATCCATTCATGTTTTGTTTTATGAGACTGACGCTTCTTCCTTGAGTAAGCAAAAGATAGCTTTTTTTATATGAAGAAGAAAATAGTGAAGGCATTACCTTCAAAATGAATAATATAAATATGAATGAAGAATCTGAATTGCAAGGTGAACACCCTCATGGTAACGAGGATGATGAACAATAGACAAAAATTACTCAAGCCAATGTTAATGAAAAGTAAGACGCAGTTGAGCAAACATAAACTTTTACAAGAGTACCTAGAGAATGGAGAAAAACTCCAGTAGTAGCAATGCATGAAGAACTTAATCAATTTGAAAGAACAAAGTTATCCCTGCAATTAAACATCAATCAATCATTAAACATCAATCAGTTATTGGCCCTAAATGGATTTTTAGAAATAAACTTGATGAAACCAGTAATGTGGTAAGGAACAAAGTAAGGTTGGTTGCTCAAGGGTGTAACCAATAAGAAGGTATAGATTATGATTAAACCTTTGCTCCTGTTGCTATATTAGAGTCTATCAAAATGTTACTTTCATTTGCATGCTTTAAAGGTTTTAAACTCTTTCAAATGGATGTTAAAGTGCTTTCTTAAATGGCTTTTTAAATGAGGAAGTATATGTAAATCAACCACCTGATTTTGAGCAAATAGAATTTCCTAATCATGTGTTCAAGCTAACTAAAGTTCTTATAGATTCAAACAAGCACCTACCAAGATTGATAACCTTTTAATAAATCATCATTTTACTATAGGAGCAACTAATACCACCTTGTTCACTAAGCCCACAAAGTATGATATCTTGATTATTCAAATATATGTAGATGATAGTGTTTTTGAATCAACTAATGAACTATTGCGCAAGGAATTTTCTGATATAATGAAAAGTGAATTTGAGATGAGCATGATAGGGGAAATATTTTTCTTCCTTAGACTTCAAATCAAGAAGTCTCAAGAAGGAATCTTCATCAATCAATTAAAATACACTAAAAAGCTGCTTAAGAAGTATGGCAAAGACAAGGGAAAACCATCCAAGACTCCTATGGGATGCTAAATTAAATTAGAAAACAATGAACAAGGTAAATATGTTGATCAAAAGTTCTATCAAGGTATGATTGGATCCATAATTTATTTAACTGCAAGTAAACCTGAGATTGAATTTAGTGTGTGTCTATGTGCTTAATTTCAAATTGATCCTAAAGAATCACACCTAATTGCTATCAAAAGAATATATAGATACTTGCTAGGAACTCAAAATTTAGGGCTTTAGTATCCTAAGAGTAATTACTTTGATCTTTATGGTTACCCAGGTATTGAAATAGAATAGATAGAAAAAGCACTGGTGGACTTGCCAATTCTTAGGATATTGTTTAATTTCCTAGCACATTAAGAAAGAAAACTCAATTGCTCTCTCAATAGCGTAAGCTGAGTATGTTGCTACTGGAAGTTGTTGTACCTAAATTCTTTGGATGAAGCAGTAATTAGAGGATTTTGGAATGAAATTTGAAAACATTCCTATAAAATGTGACAATACTAGTGCAATAAATTTATTTGAGATTCCCATACGACATTCTAGGACAAAGCACACTGATCGAGATTAGACATCACTTCTTAAAAGACCATGTGCAAAAAGGAGATATACGATTAAAGTTTGTTAGTACTGATAAGCAGCCAGCAGAAATCTTCACCGAGCCTCTTGGTGAAGAAAAATTCCTGTATATCCTAAGAGAAATTGGAATGTCTAACCCCATATGAAAGTAGTCAAGTTGCTCAAATAAGTCAGGTTGCTCAACATTGCTTATGTCTAGTTGCTCTTATGAAACATAACTACTCATTTCTTCCTTAATGTACAGTTTGAATATTTGAATTTAAAAATCTACTAACTATTATTATTAGTTTCTGCCTTGGTAATTGTATCTGCCACTAACTGTTACTACTGTGTAACTATCTATTTCCTGCTAAACCACTATGTGTGTCACATTAATTAAAACTATTAGAAGTAATTAAAACTATGGTGCATTTAGGGTGATTAAAATCATACTCCCTTTCATTCTCCAACTCCAAGTTCCATTTATAACTCTTCGTGTTCTTCTCCTACTCTCAGAACCTCCATTCTTTCTCTCACTCTCTGAAACCCTCAAGGCCATTGTTGCTTACAACAGACATCCTAAAACTCCCATCAACTTGTCTTCATCTTATCCATAATGGCTTCATTGTTGAAATATGGAGACAAAAGAAGAATCATTGAAGAATCTGGGTCGACTTCAAGGAAGAAGTTGAAGATATGTGTCCCTAAGACTTTTAAAGACTAGGAAGTCGAGGATGCCTACAACAGAGACTTCATGCATAGGAAATATTCCATTGTGCATGAGGTAAACCTAGGTTTCTTTAAAGAAGAAGATTTTAAAGCTTTTCAAGGGTTAGATAATGTAGAATGTGGTAACTTCTTAAGGATAAAGACTGAAATCTATCCTGTAATCATTAAGGAATTCTACACAAATTTGAGATTTGAAAAAGGCAATGTGGAAGGAACTTTGTTTTTAAGGGGTAAAAGAATATTAGTGAACTGTGAGAAAATCTCCAAGTTGATTAATTGTCCAAATACAAGAGTTAATAAATATTCTAGTCACCGAGATATTGATTTTAGTGGATATTCCTATTCTGATGTTGTTGGTGAAATTACAAAAAATCAATTTGATGTAGTTAATGCTTCTATTCTTAACCCTAAACTAAGAATTTCGATGCATATCATGACCCACATGGTTACGCCTAGGATAGGCAAAGCCAATCAAGCTAACAAACTAGAAATTTTTTGCATGCGGTGTATAACAAATGGTATTAGATTGAAGTTGCCATTTAACATAGTGAGTCACATGAAAGCTTGTTTAGAAAAGGAAAAAGCAGAACTGCCATATGGGACTATAATTACTCTCTTGGCAAAACATGCCAAGGTAATGCTTGAAAATCTTAGAAGTGAAGTAGCAATAAATAAAAGGAGATATAATAGGAGTTACTTCTGAATATGGGTATCAAGAAGCAAGGTGATGAATAGGTAAAGATAGAGAGAGGATAATGAAGTATCCCCAAGGAGCAAGTAAAAGAAGAAGTGAGTATTCCAAGAGGAATAAGAGTGAAGACAGTTGGACATAAGCCCCATTTAACAAGAAGGAAGCACAGTTGAGAAAAGAGATGTTGTGAGGAAGGAAGAGATAATACAACAAAAGATACCAAGAAAAGAAAATAAGCTTAGAAGAAAGAAGAAGAGGGATCCTCTAAAAATCCGGAGGAAGCAAAACTTAAGAGTATGACAAAGATGAAAAAGGAAAAAGAAGATGAAAGTATTACAATCCCCTACAAGGAGATCATGAAGGATTCCCTTCCTAAAAAGAAAAACTCTCCCTCAAGAAAAATCTACCAATGTTGAAATCTCAAACAACAGTGAAGGGAGATTGCCCTCAAATGAAAAATCTGATCCCAGCATGCTTATGACTAATGAGATGCTGAGCTTTGAAAGTGATTCATTTGAGTCCATCAGCCTTGGAACAAAAACAAGCTCTGAGAAGGAAGTAAGTTCTCCAGAGAAGGATGAGGATATGAAAGAACTAGAGATGCCATCTTTTGAAGCACCAAAGGAAAAATGTATTCAATCCTATTTATAACGAAGATAAAGATGAGGAAGAGGAGGAGATTCCTCTCATAAGAAAGTGAAAAGAAAAAGAACTAGTGAAAGCAATTGTATTATCCTCTATTCAGAAAACTAAACCACTTTACTCCAAAAGCAAAAACCTCTAGAAACATTAAAGAAATTAAAGACACCAAGGAAAGAAACAGAGCCTTAGAAGGAGAAAGAAATTGAAAAGGCTAAAGAAACTAGGTTAAATATCCAAAACGTAAAGATAGTGGAAGTGCAGAAAAAGAATACAAAGTCAATGTCACTGAAGGATAAGGAAAATAAAAGGAGAAAGAAGTAGAACCTGAGCCACAAAAAATGGAGTTGTTGAATGCATAGATTGTTTGGCTGATGCTGTGACTGAACATAACCAAGAACTGAGAAATTTTTCCTTGGACATCTAATTTGAAATGGTAGAAGTAAAACACATGTTACACCATATCTCAGTTATGCTTGATAGCATTATGCATAAGCCTCGACCTTCAAAGTTGCAAGTCAAAAGAAAGAATCCTGCATCATCTTCTCACCTTGAAGTCCTTGATGAACCTATAGTTGATTCAGAAAGGCAAGCTTCTCAAAAAGACTCTGAAGAAACTCACTCTGACCCCCTTAACACTTTTAACATTCTAGCCCAAGAGCCAAACAATACACCTCAGACTTAGATTACTTATAACTTGCATACTCTTGTTTAAATGTGTTGCTTTTACTGTTCTTGTGTGAATTTTCTACTTTGTGGAACCTTTCAAAACTTTATGTTAGACTTTAACTATGAGTGATGTTTATGGATGATATTTTAAACTATTTTTCTGTTTATGGATGCCATTTTATCTCTAATACTATTTTATACTTTGGTTTTATGAATATTATTTGAACTCCCTGATTATGTCATTTTTTATGATGCCAAAGGAGGAGAAGTAAGAAAATATGGTATGATCATAAGTAGTAAAATATGCAAACTATATGCAAAAAAGGAACTTAAGCATGTAGGATATCATATCTAGCATTAAGGAGAGCAACTTGAGTCTAAGAAGTTATGAACAACTCAGGCAGAGCTTGTTGAGAAGTCAAAGGGAAGTTTTCTGGTCCTTTATACATTACCTTCTTAAACTCTAAAAATTTTTTTGACATGAGAAAATTGCAAATTTTTTGAATTAGTTGTCATCATAAAAATGGGGGAGATTGTTGAGAAAATATCATGTGAAAATGATTTTGATGAACCAACTAAGTTTTCAAGTCAAAAAGAAACGCCAAAGAAATGAAATCACTAAACTGAAGTATTTTATAAGAAATGAGCAAGCAGAACAGGGACAATAAAATAATAATATTTCTTTTGCATCAGAGCATTGTAGCTGTTTCAAAATACTTGTTTGAAACAAAGTATTTGTTAAAGTGGGAAGCTATTTTATTCAAAAGTGACCCATTGAAAAGACAGTTATAAGCTTTTTGAAAGCTTACTTGTGCATCTTGAAAAACCAAAGGATAAGCTCTGCAGCAGACCAAAAAGCACCTTCCAAAGCTTCAAAAATGGAGGATTTAGAGTCAGAGAAGAAGAAATCAACTCCACATCGACGGCCATGAAGCTATTAACTGTAAAATCAAGGCTACTAATAGCTATGAAGCTTGCTATAGTACAATGATGAACTCAGCGGCTAGTGAAGGACAATAGCTACATCTTCAAGTATAAATAAGATAAACTCGAAGAAGTTAAACGGAAGAGACACATACATAGAAGCCGTGAAAGTGAAAGAATATCTTCGGGTTATCTATTGTGCTTAAACTTGTAGGAAACATATACTCCTATAAGCTTTACTGGTTTAACTATCTTGAGGAATCTTGAGCTTACTTGAGTTTATTCAAAATCTATTGTGTGAGGTTTGCCAAGTTTACCTGTGAGAAATATCTAATGTTTGAGAGGCTAACCCCATGAGGTCGTAAAAAGCTATGAGTACTTGAGCTTGTACTAGATCTTTTCTAGGTTCTTGAGAGGAAAATCCTAGTGGTTATAAGGTTGCCTAAGGTGGTAGTAAAAAGCTGTGAGTACTTGAGCCTGTGATTGAGTTTGGCTAGGTTCTTGGAAAAAACTCAGTGAGAGAATATGTTAACCAGGGTTTGGTTGTAAATGCTATAATAGCTTCTTCCTGTAATTGTTATTAACCATATAATGAAATTTTCTTACTTTGTAATTGAGGAGTGGATGTAAGATTTAACATTTGTTGGATCTAAACTACTATACATCTTGGTATGATTCTTCCTTTGCCTTGGCTCTTTATTTTTAATTTACACTTGCTCAAATTTACTTTCAAACCTAGTTGCTCAAAGTGATTTAACACTATGTTTAACTCTTTGCTTTAATTGAAATCTTTATTGAGTGAATCTTATCTCTGATTTTATCTTTGAGATTTATTCTTTTATATTTAGAACACATAAGCACTCAAAAATTATCACTCTTTATCAAAATTGGCTTTAGAAGGATACTGTCAAAAATTATCCCTCTACTTGTCGAGTTCCATTGTTAAGAGGTAGTACCTCTACATTCTTTTGTTTCTATACCAAGGGCAGTCCCTCTAGAGGATGCAATTATTCTTGTTATTTTTATGTCATTACTAAAAAATCCAAAAATTCATTTTTCATGCTCTTTGTTATACTTGATTGTGTCAACATCCACAAGGAGTTATCCTGCTCCCCGATCAACAATGGAGACTTGTGCGAGAGCTTGGGTTTGCCACCAATAATAATATGAAATTGTAATAAATTTCCAAACTTTGTTGGTACATTATCCACATAGTTATGAAAAATGTAAGCTCTAGCACACTCATATATTGTTCAAATGATCATGATCATGGATTATGTTCCACGTCTACGCTCTTTTCTTTGTAGCTTTGCCACCAAATGAGAAATTTAAAACGATGAAGAATGGAGGTTTAAAGGTGTGGTGGTGGTTCTTCATCGTTTGAGACTTAAAAGAATATTCTGTCTTTTGTGATATTTAAAAATCAATTAACAATATAATAATAGGATTGAGTTTGCCCGGTCAAAAGATTATGGCATGACTTAAGGTGTGTTTGATAAAATTTGAAAATAATTTTAGTCTTGCATCTGTTTCTTTGAGACTGATGGAGTTGGAAGTACGTATTCATACTGTAAAATATCTATAAATTAATAGCCTTGGGACCATATAAAATATATTAATTAAAAGAGGTATTAATTAATCAATAAATTAATAATTTTTAATTTATAGAGTGCATTTACAATTCAATAAACATACACATTTAATCAACTAAAAATTTATTGTATTTTACCAATCTAATCAATTGAATATGAATTAATCCAAGTGTACAATTTACAATTCAATGAACATACATTTAATCAACTAAAAATTCATTGTATTTTACCAATTTAATCAATTGAATATGAATTAATCTAAGTGTATTTACAATTCAATGTAAATGAACATATTGTACATTTAAACAACTAAAAAATTATTGTATTTTACCAATCTAATCAATTGAATATGAATTTGATCCACTAAATATATTGGATTAATTAGTCTTCTTATATTTCATAGTTACAATGGCTTCCCATTTAAAAGGTGTTCAAAAATCAGTCATGACAAATGACAGGCGTATAGCATTATGCGAGTACGTATGTAAAGAGCATCCGACATACATTAAAAAAGAATTGCAGCAATGGGTTTTTGAAAACGTTCACTTGAAAGTTAGTTAAGGTACTATCAAATACACTCATAGTAAATTATATTTGTAATCTTAACAAATTATTAATTTATTTTATGAATGAGACCACAGAGTTATATAAGGGTTTTTCATAAAAGTATTATTTATTAACTTATCAAAATTAATAATTTAGCCTATTAGCTCAAGTCGGGATCATAAAAAATTATTATATAACAGAGGTTATTAATTTATCGATCAAGTACTCCCTCTATTTCATTTTATTTGATGTTTAAAGTAATGACATAATGATTAAGGAATTGTAATGTTCCTTTCTTTAAGAAATTTATTTTTACTTGTTGAGTGGGAATAAGTATTTTAAACAATTAAGTACGTAGTTATTATCTAATTCTACAAAATTTGCTCTTAAAAGATCCATCAAAGAAAAAAATGAAAACCCTTATTTAAGTAAAAATTTGGAGATATATATATATATATATATATATATATAAAAAAGAGGGAAGAAAGAAATTTAGTAAGTGTTTTATGGTGTGGGAATGTGGTAGCAAAAAAAAAAAAGTGACTTTAGAGGGATTATTGGGTTTTCCGGAATTCTTATATAGGCCCCTACCATATATATAGATATATATATATATATATATAAAAAAAAGTTGGAATAAGACAAACAATAAAGCAACGTATTTTTTTTGGTGGAGGTCTAGGAAGTACGTCCCCGACCTATGTAAATTAAATATATAGAATCTCATAGTAGAAAAACGTTAAAGGATACAAAAGGAAATGGAGTTTTGTCTTTATCTATTTAACTTTTGCATTTAATACAGAAGGGTCTAGATTTCTTAAAGAACTACGTGGCTTTAAGAAGAGACACCATGTTGTAACTTTTAAAGCTTCCTTGTTATTCATTTGGGGACTTCGGTATCTCTGTAGCTGCTGCACTTAGCGTCAAGTGAGGTGTGCTGTACCAAGTGGTGATTCTCTTTTCTCACTAGTTTACTTATTTTGATCTTCATTATCGGTTTAGTCATGCGAGAGGGAGAGGTGCTGGAGTTAGATAGATTCGGTAGCTGTCATTTGTGCTCCAAGGCTCACGAAGGTTCCTCTGTTTTTCTAGTTGACGCAGGAATTGTTGTTGCTGAGCTGAGTTTTAATCTTGGGATGGTTTTAGCATTTCGTGGGTTGGTATTAAGCTAGCTTAGCTCCTTACTTTGGTTTGTGAAGTTTTGTGTTTGTTTTAGAAAGCCAAGTTAGCAGCGCGTTACTCTTTCCCCTGTTTTACCGAGTTTCTACAGAAATTCCATTTACACCTCAACTCAATGAGAGTAGACGATTTTGAACGTAAAATGCATGTGAAAAGTAGAATCTGAATAATCCTATGATATGAGACTAGTATGGGACACAAGATTTGGTGGACTCGAATAGGTCCCTCTTCTTTGTACTCAAGGTCAAATAGAATAAATTAGCTTACAAGAAGGAGTCCTAAGAGAGAGAAGCTAGTAAGAATAGTGTACTCATTTCTCACGGTGAGTAGAACTTTCCCCACCTTTCTTTATTGTTAAATGTGAAAGAGAGGTGTGCCCCTTTGTTTGAAGTGTTAAGTCATACATCACATTATGGGTTGCTTTTACAAGTAATTAGCATTAATTTCATTTTTATTCTACTTGAGTTTTAACCTATATCAATGCTGGAAAATATTAACCTTTAGAATGATATGAGAATTGCACATTTATATTTTTATCATTTTCCAGCAC
>JASKGM010062886.1:0-17505 GCA_034509205.1 Ceratonia siliqua
TACTCTTGGTTTGTAATATTAATGATATTTAATTTTTTATTTTATTTCTCATTCTCCACTTGTAAGGCATAAGCCCTTCCTCTATTTTGTTTGATTATTTTGTTATTTTTCATTTTTATTTCTTTTTTTATTTAAGTGTTGCTTTCAAGTTCCACCATTGGATTTTGTTTTATTTCAAAAAATTAAAAAAAAAAGATAAATAATAATAATAATAATAATAATAATAATAAGGTTCCAAAGGCCTTTTGAATGTATGATTCTTGCTTGCTAAAATGGAATGAATTTTTGCGGGTCCCTTGTAGGTCATTTTCCTCTGCCACATCATCAACCCAACAATTTTTGATAATGTCACTTTTGTCCCCAAAGTTTTTAGAAATATCATTTTGGCTCCAATACTTTAAAAAATTCATTTTAGCCCCAAACATTTCAAAATTTTCAATTTTTCCCTAAACTCCTGAAAATTGAATTTTGACCCAAAATAATGAGTTTTACTTCTTCAAACATTACGTGGAGAATTGCTCTCTTATTTTTTTGAGCTTTATGTGGGAATTCATTTTCCCATATTGTCTCATTTCCTTTCAAACATTATGTAAAGAATTATTCTCTAATTTTGTTGATCTTTATGTGGAAATTCCTTTTTCCATGTTGTCTTATTTTTTTCAAACATTATGTGAAAAATTATTCTCCCATTTTGTTGGGCTTTATGTGAAAATTATTTTCCCATATTGTCTCATTTCCTTTCAAACATTATGTAAAGAATTATTCTCTCATTTTGTTAAGCTTTATATAGAAATTCATTTTTCCATGTTGTCTTATTTCCTTCATAAATATTATGTAGAGAATTGTTCTCTCATTCTGTTGAGCTTTATGTGGAAGTTTATTTTCTCATATTGTCTTAATTCATCCTAAGATTTTGTGTAAAGATTTATTCTCTCACATTATCTAAAATTAGTTTTTGTCGTAGGGAAGAAATCATGTATCATTCCTAAGCAAATTCTCATCGAAACAAAATCCGGACTACGTTGACCATGATCCCTTTTGGGGTACATAGGCACTTACACAGTAAGGCAGGTGTGGTTTTCTCCCACATTATCTAAAACATTTTTTACCTAGTAAAACAGGTCTAGTTCTTTCATATCTTATTTTCTCTATATCGCGATAATAAAAAATGGGTAATTTAACTACAACAAATTTAAGTACAAATATTTAAGGTAATCTTCCTTAGGGATGGACATTGTGGGGTGCCTAACACCTTCCCCCATGTAATTAGACTCCCGAACCCCTCCTCTGGTTCCAAAGGCCAGTATTTGGTTTTTAAATGATCACAATTATGCTTCTAATTAATTGGTGGCGACTCCATTTTTAATCTTTGTGTTTTTTTCCTTTTGTCACCTTAAGGTCATAACAATGCCTTTTTCCTGACCGTCACGTTGTGACAGTTTGGCGACTCCACTGGGGATGTTAGAGAGTCGAGCCCTTAATAAATTGTTTGTGCTTTATAAACTTAGTGTTTGATACACATTCCCTTGAATAATAATTCTTTAATTGCTTCAGCATGTTATACATATTTTAAACTTTAGCAGTTGTGTTTACTTATTTTATTGTAGTTCTATGTGTGGTTGTTTATTACTTTACATAAAAGGCATAAACTGTGGGAACCCTAGGGTAGATGATGATAATTGTTATATTTGTACACACCCTAGGATAGATGACCTTTATCTACTATGTTTTGTTGTTTTGGGATAGAACAATTAGAGTTTAAGGTTTGTATGCTCTTCACACACACTGTGCACCATACACTACCCTTGCATACACATTTGGGCACTAAATCCAGGTCTGTGAAAACCTCAGGTTAGAAATTAGAGGTGGCGTAGTGATACTGGTGAGATTTATTTTCCAGAGTATTCATGAAAGCCTCTACTCATATTGTTAACTCACTTATCTAATTGGTTATAAGTGGAGGCTCGGTGCACCCTTACAATTATACTGGAAAGTTGAGATCCTCATTGTTTCAGTGGGGGCAGTCTATTCTAAAAGACCATTCTACTAGGATAATAAATCTACCATGAAGCCAGTGCACTATTAATTTGACCCTAGAAGCTACCTTGTAGTTAGGGTTTGACCATTCGAGATACATATATTTACCCTAAAGACAATCAAAATAGAGCAATGAAGAGTGTGTTTTGTCTCCTCTCTCTGTCTCTTTAACTACTGCATTTCATTACTTTGAAAAAATAATCCAAAAAAATAAAAACATAAAAAATGAAGAGAGTTTTACATGACTTGTGCTGTTTTTTTTTTCCAAAAATGGCATTCTCATCATTTTTCATTACTGTTCTGGGGTTTTATGTCAATGTCATTAAATTATTGAAGCTAAAAATATTGGCATTAATTATGCACATTTTTAGACAATACCTATGTGATGATTTTATACCTCCTTGGGACATTGTTAACCGCGTTCTCTTTTGTGAAATATTATACTCTCAATAGGGGCATGAGTGAAAATGAAAATTTTTAAATGTCAATATTTGCATAATAAAGAGTTCAATGGTTTAATGGACAATACTAAACCATTAATGGTAAGATTTCAACTTAAATGGACTTGTTTTGTTTTCAAAGAGAAAAAGCAAGCTGCACCATTGCGCCACCTAAGGAAAGCTCCAGCCAAGTGTTCTCAGTTCACTCGAAGAATATACACTAGGTCTTACAATATGGCTTTGAAACGGTCTAATGCTGAAAGCATTCAGAGGCTAGAAATTCGGATGGATCAAATTTAGGATCAGTTGGCCAAGCTCACTGATCTCATGGCTAACAATGTAAGGGATAGGAGCATGGCCCAACCACACCCAAAAGTACTTCATTTTGGCCGAACCTCTAGTACACCTATGATGGCCAATGTCGTGCCACCACCACCAATAAGTGCTAGTCTTCCAAGAGAAAAAGGAAATGCTATGAACAAACCCTTTAAAGGGTATGCTTATGAACAAACACTAGTTATATTTCCTGTGAAAATAGAGGAGTCGGCACAAGAGAAAATGGTTCTGGACTAGGACCTCATCCTAGAAGAGAATATGAGAACACTACAGGGGACAAGTTCATTTGGAGTGATCAGCGCAAGGGAGTTGAGATTGACTCCTCAGGTGAATATCCCAAAGGACTTTAAGGTCCCAGAATTAGTAAAATATGATGGGACCAAGAATCCTCAATTTCATCTGAGATCCTACTGCACAAAGATGACAGTGGCAAGAAACGATGAGAAGTTACTACTAAACTTTTTCCATAAGAGTCTCATTGGGGTAGCGTTTCAATGGTACATGCTATTGGATCATTCTTGAATTAACAGGTGGGAAGATTTAGCGAATGCTTTTCATAGGCATTATCGTTTCAATTTGGATACTAATCCCACCAAGGAACAACTACAGGTCATACAGAAGAGGGATAAAGAGACATTCAAGGAATATGCCCAGAGATAGAGAGCATTGGCAGTTGAAGTCCAACCATAGATGACGAATACCGAGACTTGTTCTTACTTTTTAAGAACGCTGGAAGCTCTCTATATTGGCCTGATGGTGGGAAGTGCCTACAAAGATTATTCTGGCCTCATTAAAGCAGGGGAAAGAATTGAAATATTGATAAAGGCTGGCAAGATACCGGTTGAAGATTATGAGCCTGCAAAACAAGATCAAAAGAAATGCTATTTTCAGTAAAATGAGCCAGAGGTCGGCTATGTTCATGCGCCAACACAAGGGTCAAATCCTCCACGAAATCAATTAACTAGGAACACTAAGTCATTTTCAAACTTTCAAATGTCAAACATCAAGCTTTACAATAAGTTATTTGATGTTTGTGTCATAAGCCCGGTACTAGTTGAACTGTTTCAACCTTCTTACCCAACTTGGTACAACCCTAATGCCTAATGTGCATGTCACTTTGGTATTACTGGCTACACAATAGAAAATTGTAAGGCATTTAAGAAGCAAGTTATGAACCTGCTTAAGCATGGTGCCATCACATTGGATCAGAATGGTTTAAGTATTAATACCAACCCATTGCTTTGCCATGGAGGAGATGGTTCGGTTAGTCCCATCATGGGGGATGATGAGAAGTGATATCTTTGAATTAAGCTAGATTAAGGAGGACAGCTTCTCAATTGTTGTGATGCAAAGTGATTCACAGTGTTTAAATTTTTTAGTGTTGTTTAATTCTAGTCTTGACTCATTTGGCTGAAGTCCAAAGCCATTTGATTTTTAAGTATGGACCATATCTTATCCTTTGAATAAAAATTTGCAATTCAATATTTTGTTCAGTTATTTGTTCTGGATTTAAATACTCCCGTTTTTCATAACAATTCTCTCATTTAGGGAAATCATTCTCTCAATTTTTCTCATAATCTGGAGGTTTTACAATGTCCGCTCATTTATTCTCATGTTGAAATAGATATGAACATTTAGGCATTTGGAAAAAACATAATGAAAAATTGAAAAAATATTTGAGTCACTAGAAAAGTGATAAGTCCCCATAATGTGGAAAAGGAAAATTATAAATTTGGTAAAAAAGAAAAAGAAAAAAAGCTCAGAATCATATTTTGCGCGAAAAAATGAGAATATGCAAAAGCTAGGCTAGTGGTTCCTGATTTAGTCAAAAAGGATGAAAAAAAAAAAAGAAATGCCCGCTAAGTCATAAACCCAAAAAGGTGGCTTAGGTAAAAGTTAGGACTCAGTTTGAAAATAACTCGTACTAAAAGGAAATTGAGTAATTAAGCAAAAATTTGATATCAAAGCATTAATGCGAGGAGTTGCAACTTGGGAAACTTTCCTGTTGGATATCATGTCATCAACAATACACTTCTATCAAAGGACACAGAGTACATATTGGTTGCAATATGAGAATCAGTGTTTGCGAAAGTTGAAGAACTCAATTGGGGCAAAATTTCATTACCTCTTTCTTTGGCTTTTCTATCTTTTGCTTTTAATGCAAGAAGTTTTGTTTCATATAATAGACTTTCAAGGGCCATATGACCCCTTCCTCTTCTATTGCTCGTCTCGATAAAGGATGTTTAGTCACCTAATAAACTTCCTTTTCAATAATCAAACCGGGCAATATTGCATTGTCTCTGAGTTTTGGCCTTCTATCATTTGAATAAGGGCTTTACAGTCCTTTTCTCTTTTCAGCATACTTGCATCATTAAAAGAGGTTTACTCACCTAATAGACTTCTTCATCAATATATTCATTGGATAAGATTTAAGTGGATTAATAAAGGTTGGATTGAACATCACTCTCTAGTGTTTCATTATTAATTAGCTTTGCATTACAGGAATCGGGAACAATTTACTTGACTTAGTCTGAATCGATATCAAGTTGTTTACAAGGTTAAGACTCAGTGCTTATTTTTGGAAAGAATGATTCATTGAATAGAAAAAATAAAAGAATAGAGAAATGCCCACTAAGTTGAAAACCCGAAACCGCAGCTTGGCAAAAATTAGGGAAGCCCGCTGAGTTGAAAACCTGAAAGGGTGGCTTAGGCAAAAGTTAGGGCATCAAATTGAAGAGGGTCCATAACCAAAGAGCTCGGACATTCAAGCAAAAGTTTGAGAGTAAAACAATGAGAAAATGAAACTGGGGTAAAATTTTCATTGTCTACACATTTTTCCATCCTATTGAAATAGCGGCAAGTTACTTGATATGGTCTAAACCGGTATCAAGGTTTTGTAAAAAACCTAGGTTCAAGGCTTTTTTGAAAAAAAAAATAGGTCATTTGGAAAAGGTAATTCCTATGATCCAACTGTTCATGCAGTTTAAAGAAAAATAAGGAACCAATTTCGAGAGAGAGAACGGTTTGGTTGAGTCTTCCTTGGAAGCACAAGGTACATTTTCAAAATACTTACTTTGTTCAAAAATCACTGGCATTGAGGCTACATCCTGTGCTTTATTTAAAAATCATTCAGCATTGAAGTTACATCTCATGCCCTGTTTCAAAAATCACATGCAATGAGGTTACATCCCGTGCTTTGTTTCAAAATCATATGCATGGTTTATATCCCTTTGCCTCGTTCCTAAAATTCATTGTGTACATCAATTTATTTCGTACTTGTTTCCAGGTCATTTAGTATGATAAAAATATTTCATACTAAATTCCTAAAATTCACTGCATAAGCCAATTCTTTCGTACCAGTTTTTGGATTATTTAGAATTGTGAAAATATTCCATACTAAATTTCCAAAATTCACTGCTTACGCCAATTCTTTCGTACTAGTTTCTAGGTTATTTAGTATGATGGAAATATTATATCTTAAATTCCCAAATTTCACCATATACGTCAATTCTTTCATACCAATTTCCAAGTTATTTAGTATAATGAAAATATTTCATACTAGATTCCTAAAAATTCACTGCATACGCCAATTCTTTCGTACTAGTATCTAGGTTATTTAGTATGATGAAAATATTGCATACTAAATTCCTACAATTTACTGTGTATGCCAATTCTTTCGTACCAGTTTCCAGGTTATTTAGTATGATAAAAATATTCCATACTAAATTCCCACAATTCACTGTGTATGCCAATTCTTTTGTATTAGTTTCCAAGTTATTTAGTATGATGAAAATATTACGTACTAAATTCCCACGATTCACTGTGTACACCAATTCTTCTGTACCAATTTCTAAGTTATTTAGTATGATAAAAATATTTCGTACTAAATTCCCACAATTCACTGTATATGCCAATTCTTTCATACTAGTTTTCAAGTTATTTAGTGTGATGAAACACTCCATACTAAATTCTTAAAATTCATTGTGTACGTCAATTATTTCGTACCAATTTCAAGGTTATTTAGAATGATGAAAATATTCCATGTTAAATGTCTAATTTTTGGTTCACAATTTCCCACGACCTCAAGTGAGGCATCCCTTGCCACTTTAATGTGCTCCTGAACAAAATTTATGTTTTTGTCTTTACTCGTTCTTTATGGGTAAATTTGAAAAATCGATGATATTTCATTTTCCCATCAAGAAGCAAGTAAAGAGGGGCAACTATAAACACTTGATTTTGTTTAGGTAATTTTTTTTAAATTAGAAAAATAACAAAAATACAAAAAAAAATTAAAATTCTAAAATACAAAAAAATACAAAACAAGAATAAGAAAATTAAACAAAACAAAAATTAAAATTAAAATTAAATTTTTACTTAAAGCCCAACTTCATTTTTCCCTTCTCTTTTATTTTTGTCCAACTCAGCCAAAGTCCAATTCCTTTTTTTTTTAGCTCATTTCCCTCTTAACCTACCCATCTAACCCATGCCCATAAACCCAACTCATAACCCACTTCTTCATTTTAACTTAGTCTCCCTCTCACTTTTTCCCACTCACTTTCCCTCTCACTTTTTCCCTTTGACTTTTCGCTTATCCCCATACACACTCACCTATTTGGTTTGGTTGCTTCTGTCCCATTTTTTCCATCACACCTCCTTCACTCTCTCACTTGGGGGAAAACTTTTTTTTTTCTTTCCATTTTACTTTTCCTTAATTCTGGTTGGCCATAAAAGAGGAATAGGAGATTAGAGGAGTTTTGGACACTCTAAAGTTTGAAGGTTTGGGTGAAATGAGACTAAGAGCTTGGAGGTTCATCATAAAGCTTCAAGGAGGTAACTCATTCATCTTCCTCTATTATTTGCATTTTTCTTTTTCTTTTTTTATCTTGAAGAGTTGTGATGGTAAGTTCTTTGGAATCTAAGGTTCTTGATTAAAACTTTAGCCTCTAAGTTCATTTGTTTTCCTAAGGGATTCTTATTATTTTTGTGTGATTTGTGAGTTGATTTAATATTTATTTTGTTACGGTTCTCTTTTGTTTTATGTGTTATTATTACTCTTGGTTTATAATATTAATGATATTTAATTTTTTATTTTATTTCTCATTCTCCACTTGTAAGGCATAAGCCCTCCCTCTATTTTATTTAATTATTTTGTTATTTTTTGTTTTTATTCTTTTTTTTTTATTTGAGTGTTACTTTCAAGTTCCACCATTGCATTTTGTTTTCTATTCAAAAAAGTAAAAAAACAATGAGAAAAAAAATAAGTTAAATAATAATAATAATAATAAGGTTCCAAAAGCCTTTTAAATGTAAGATTCGTACTTGCTAAAATGGGATGAATTTGTGTGGGTCTCTTGTGGGTCATTTTCCTCTACCACATCATCAACCCCAACAATTTTTAATAATTTCACTTTTACCCCAAAGTTTTTAGAAATATCATTTTGGCCCCAATACTTTCAAAAAATTCATTTTAGCCCCATACATTTCAGAAATTTCAGTTTTTTTTTTCTGAAACTCCTAAAAATTGGATTTTGACTCAGAATAATGAGTTTTACTTCTTCAAACATTACATGGAGAATTGTTCTCCTATTTTTTTGAGCTTTATGTGGGAATTCATTTTCCCATATTGTCTCATTTCCTTTCAAACATTATGTAAATAATTATTCTCTCATTTTGTTGATCTTTATGTGAACATTCATTTTTTCATGTTGTCTTATTTTCTTCAAACATTATGTGAAAAATTATTCTCCCATTTTGTTGAGCTTTATGTGGAAATTCATTTTCCCATATTGTCTCATTTCCTTTCAAACATTATGTAGAGAATTATTCTCTCATTTTGTTAAGCTTTATGTAGAAATTCATTTTCCCATGTTGTCTTATTTCCTTCATAAATATTATGTAGAGAATTGTTCTCTCATTTTGTTGAGCTTTATGTGGAAGTTTATTTTCTCATAATGTCTTAATTCATCTTAAGATTTTGTGTGAAGATTTATTCTCTCACATTATCTAAAATTAGTTTTTGTTGTAGGGAAGAAATTATGTGTCATTCCTAGGTAGATTCTCATTAAAACAAAATTCGAACTACGTTGACCATGATCCCTTTTGGGGTGCGTAGGCACTTACACAGTAAAGAAGGTCTGGTTTTCTCCCACATTATCTAAAACATTTTTCACCTTTGGGATGATATTGCATATCCTCTATAGGCAAATCTAAAACACTGCCGCCTTAGAAAATTGATCATATATCTTTCCTAGGCACAATCTTATCAAATTATCTTGAACTACGTGGACTTTAATCCTCTTAGGAGTACGTAGGCACTTACACAGTAAGACATGTTTAGTTCTTTCATATCTTATTTTCTCTATATCACGATAATAAAAAAGGGGTAATTTAAATACAACAAATTTAAGCACAACCAATTTAGGGTAACCCTCCTTAGGGATGGATGTTGTGAGGTGCCTAACACCTTTCCCCACGTAATTAGACTCACAAACTCTTCCTCTGGTTCCAAGGGCCAGTATTTAGTTTTTTAAGGATCTTAATTATCCTTCTAATTAATTAGTAGCGATTCTATTTTTTATCTGTGTTTTTTTCCTTTTGTCACCTTAAGGTCATGACAGTACTTTTTTCTTGTCCATCACATTGTGATAATTCTTTAGGGGCTGTTTGGATGGGATTGTGCTTTTGAGCAGGTACTTCAAATATAAGTGATTTGTATATAAAAAAAAAAGCAGATATTTCGTTTTTGGATGTAGTTATGCAAGTGATTTTATTGAAAAAAAAAATGTCTTGTTTTTGGATGCAAAAATGTAAAAGTACTTTTGAGCATGTAAAATTATTGAAAATGACATATAAAAGTACTTTTTAGAAAATTTATGAAATATTTTAGGGATATATGTGTCTAAAAAGTTTTCTCTCTCTTCTATTAGGTCTGTTTTTTTCAAAAGTTACAAATCCTGACTTCTAAAATAATTAGTTTTTTTCCTTTTTTTTTTAACAAAAAGACTTTTAAAAAAAATATGATCCAAACACTTCCAAATCAACAAAGCACTTCTTTTTTTTTTTAAATAATTCGTTTTTCCAACGGAAAAAGCGGATCCAAACAAGGGGTTAACCCTTACTTTAAGGATGGTATATTGTAGGGTAATGCAACTTGATACCACTAAATTTCATCATATGCTTCCAAAAAGTGTTCAGGAACACAGGGTCTTTGTCTATGGTACTCACTTTAGGAAACCTTTGTTGATTTACTACCCTTCAATAAAGTTTGTAACTACTGAAGTAGCTAGGAATCCAATTATTTGAAGTTTGCAAAATGAACTACCTTAGTGAAACAATTAATAATCACCAAAACAATTATATGACCTCCCTAAATTAAAAGCCCTATAATGAAATCTATGGAAATTTCCTTCCAAACAATGGAAGTATTAGTAAAAGGTTGCAAAAAGGGCTTGAGGTTTTTGAAGGGTTATATTTAGTCTGCTAGCAATTGAAACAATACTCAATGAATTTTTTTTTTTTTTTGGCTAGCTAAGAGAAAATTTTCAAAAGGTCTCTTGCAAGTCTTGTGAACTCCTTCACGACCTCCAATAGGAGTTACAAGGGATTGTTACAGTAAAATAGGAATGAAAGTACTGTTGACAACTAATCTTATTTCGTGTCAAAACAAACCATCCCTTCCTCTGTATTCTGAGGTTCATTCTTGCATATGAAGTTTAAAATAGAGTATGTTTTCCATTAGGTCATAATACTAGTTAAATGTCAGTATCTGAATATATTAAGACCATAATATTCTTATGTGGGAGTGCTGATATTGATGACCTAGTGATTTCCACTTAGCAGTAGATAGTGTGGTCCTGTAACGAAAAAGGGACACATCATACGCATAACCACATGTGGGAACACATAAGTACACCTATCAAACTTTAATTAACAATTAAAAAAATATATCAATTGTATCCTATAACAAAGTTATAATATTTTTACCTCATATTTGAACTGCATGATGCTGTGAAGAAATTGTCTGCAATTTACAAATCACATTATCAGGAGGCTAAGCACTGGTGGAGCCAATTTAAGGTATTAATCAAACTTGCACATTTCTTATTCCATTAACTTCATTTTAATGGTTATTTACTCTAACTCTATTGTTTCTAATGAAGGTAAATTATATTTGGAATCTAGAGGAAGGAGTTGAGATTCATAGGGTGAGGGACATGAAGTGCTCTGACAGCATCCAAGCAGCCCATATAGACATTCGAATAGGGAAGTTACAGGGCTTATGGTTGGGGGAATCTATCAAGGCCCAGCAATTTGAGTATTGGGCCCTCTGAATTCAAGTATGACTCAGCTCGGAACAAGTTGAATCGATCCAAGAGTCAGGGCACATCCTTCCACCGAGGCGAAAGCCTCCCTATCTCCTTCCATAAAAAGAGGCTTGTAGGTTTTTATTAACTTATATTTTCTTGTATTAATTTCTTTCATAGTATTATAATGCTTTTATATTTTATTTGTAGTAAAAAAAGTAAGGGAAGCCGATTGACGCTGCTGAGGTTTTCTAGCATATTTAGTACAATGAGAGTAACGGTTAGGTCCATACACACGCTGAGAAAACTTACATCAGTTATGTTAAATTTAATTAAACTTCAATATTATATGTTTCTTTTTTAATTTTCATTCAAATAATTTCTCACTATAATTATGTTTTAACTCGTGCAGAAATCTTATGAGGAGCACAAAGCCCAAACCCAAGAGTCAGGTGGTTCTTCCATCGATAACACCTATCTGTGGACAAAAGTTGTCTATAAGGTGAACAAAAAGGGGTAGGTTTATGGGATGGGTTCTGAGGTTCGCCTGGTCAAGATTCCTCCCTCAAGCCATCCACCACAGTCATACACCCAAGTTCCTGAACATTTATTGAATGAGGTCATGAGCAAAGTCCAATAGCAAGTGCAGGCGTAACTCCAGGCGCAAGTGTAAGAGCGTCAAAGCCCAGCTAAACAACATGTTCAGGGAAATAGTTAGTGGCCTTCCAACTTCTATCCCTCCCTCTTCTATTGATCGGCAGTCCCCTTCTAATGATGGCACTAACACTGAGTTTGAGTCAAATGATCCTAATGATTAATGTATTTAAATTTTAAAAATTTTACATTAAACTTGAATTTAATATATATTCATTTAATTTCTTTAGATAATTTTTTTTGTCACATTTATTTTATTTATATTAATATATTTATTCAATTTAAATATATATTAAGTTATATTTATATATTTATTTACTAATTTACAAATTTTATTTCTTTGGTTACATTAAACATATTTAATGGTTATAATTAAATATCGAATTATAAAACTTCATTATAATATATAATATTTTCATTTTTACGGATAACTCGGACATAATCCATGAGAACTGTCATTCATAATCGTTATTTTGGTTTCTCACTTATGGATATCCGTGAGAACCTTAGATTGTTTTATGCCTTCTTCCAACATGTTCTCACAACATATGCGTAGTGAGAATGAGTCGTAAGCACCATTCTCACAGCTTATATGTCACGAGAACCATTCTCCATGATAACCATGCTGTGAGAATTGTTCTCACAGACTTTATTCCGTGAGAAATGTCATGATGATCACATAAAAAATGTCACAGCTGACGTTCTATGAGAATGTTAAATTTCTCACTAAAATTATGGTTTTTCTCACATAAATGTCTCGTGAGAAAAACATGTTTTTTTTTTTTTTGTAGTGTTAATAGTCACTTTTCACAAGGCATATGATAGAATCTCATGAGAATTTCTTGAAAGGGTGCTAGTATAAATGAGCTTTCTGGATCACAAATGTCAATGATAATGGAACATCAACCAATCCAATTTATCCAATATGTGTTTTACCACTTGGTGACCCCATTTCGCCTTATATATTCATACGATGTGCCCTTAAAAATATATTAGTCTTATCCCTTATGTGGAAATATATCAATTGGTTATACCCATAAATTAATTCTCTAGTTTGTCAATGATGGACCTACTATCAATTTGAATAGTTCTAAATGGTCTTCTTCTACCAAGACCTTAATGTTCAAAATCAAATGGTTAGTAATCTCTTCTTTAGTGATTATACTACTCGGAATTTGGAGAAACTTCACTCACTTTCTCCTTAAAACATAGACCAAATAAAACAACAACTGATTGCCAAATGTGGGGCACTTGATATTTTTTACTAGATTGGTCACTCTTTTGGAATACATAGTGCTGATCTACCAGCATTGCAACTGCATACTAGTTCCACTTCTTTTCCCGGGATAGTTGTAACAAAAGATAATTATATAACTAGGCATGATTGCATAGGACTATTTATTCTTTCCCATATGCAGTCTCAGTAACAAATTCATTCATCTAAGTAAATGAGTTACCTTTTCTGGTATTGATATTTAATTTTTTGAAGGATTTCACCTATGTTCAATAGTTTACAGTGATAGGAGTTTCAATTTATTGAAAAAGAAGAGAAAGAAATAAAGAGAAGAAGAAATGAGGAAGACGAGGGTAGAGAAAGAGTCACGAAGATGAAGGAGAAAAACAAAAAAGAATAGAGTGAGAAAAATGAGGAAGATGATTCACATAAAAAAAATTACCAGATCATCACTTAAACTTTATTAATTTGTCACCTGAGCGTCATGTAAGTTAAATGATGACATTTTGTAACTTAAATGACGAAAATAAAATAAAAAAAAATTAAGAAATCAAAGTGAAACTTGATGCAAAGTTAAGGGACGAAAAGTACATTTATACAAATACAACTATTTTATTGCTATAATAAATGAAAAACTCTACCAATATTAAACAAAATATAATTTTTTTTCAGTCTATAGGAAGAATGATTCCACTACAAAATAAGTTTTATAAGGATGTAGAGAAATGATATTATATAGCAATTTAAAGTGAACTTACTTAGTAACAGCAGCTAAAATTGAGTGAGTATATGCAACTTATAAAGAGACAAAATGGCAACAAGTGAAATAATTGAAGCCCTTGAGATAAATTGGAAAATTGTGTATTCAAAAATAGAGTATATGATTATAAAATATTGATGCAGATCACGTGGCTCTATCCTTTTTGGAGAAATATGATTGAATGAAGACTTACCCTTACTATGCCACTTTGGTGCTTGCTATTGTATTAGTTTCTTTTCTGCTATGTCGTTGCTTTTATGCAGAGTCATTTTCCTTAGCTGTGTCATTTTGCTTGTTGTTGTTCTGTTTTGGCTTCAGTTTGCTTAGGGTTGGATATAGTCCGTTTATTGCAAAGCTGTTGAGTTTTTTAATCATTTCTATATATATCATAATACACAGTGTGCGTTTCTTTATCTACTACCTTCTTAAAATTGCTGAATCTAGGATTATGGTTAAATTTGTTACATTTTTGTTTGTTGAACCACCGTTTCTGCTTCACTTAACCAGATTATGGGTGCTATTGCTTTATTTTCTTGGATTCTAGACTCCATGCTACATTAGTTGGACACAAAATACCTATAGCTTTGTGTTTGAAAAGGTGAAGATTATTCTCCTACCTAGTAAGGGAATTGATACAAAACCTCCCATAAGGGATGAAAGGAGCTTATTAGCCAGGAGAGAATTTATGAAGGAGACCCACGAATGTGGGATTGTGTTTGTATTGTTGGGTAAAGAATGTAGTAGTGATGGAGAAGTTCCAGAACTAGTAAGGCCTATACTTGAGGAATTTTGTGATGTTTTCCCCGATGATTTACCTGAGGGGTTACCACATTTGAGGGACATACAACATCTGCTTGACTTGATGCCAGGTTTGCAATTACCAAATCACCCACATTACCGTATAAGCCCTATGGAGCATGAGGAGCTTACGTGATAGGTGAAGGCCTTATTATTGAAAGGAAATATCAGGGAGAGTCTCAACCCATGTGCGATGCCAGCTTTACTTACACCTAAAAAAGATGGTACCTTAAGGATGTGTATAAACAGTTAAGCCATCAATAAGATAATTATTAGGTATCAATTTTCTATCCCTCAACTGGATGATTTATTGGATCAACTGAGTGGTGCCACAATGTTCATAAAATTAGACTTAAAGAGTGGCTATCATCATATTTGTATCCGGCCTAAGGATGAGTGGAAAACTGCATTCAAGACTAGGGAGGGTTTGTACGAGTGGCTAGTCATACCTTTTGGGTTATCAAATGCCCCTAGTACCTTTATGCGTGTGATGACTCAGGAATTTAGGCCATTCATTAGCAACTTCCTTGTTGTCTACTTTGATTGATCTATAGTACTACCCTAGAGTTGCATCTTCAACATTTAAGGGAGGTTCTATTAGTCCTTCATAAGGAAAAACTCTTTGTAGCTCGGGCTAAGTGTTCTTTTATAACAGACTTATTCCTGTTCTTGGGCTATGTAGTCTCCTCATTGGGTTTTTCAGTGGATGAATCCAAGGTAGAGCCTTGAGACAGTGGCAGGTTCCTACTAGTATTCAGGAGGCGCATAGCTTCCATGGGTTGGTATCTTTTTACAAGCGTTTCATCCTTAACTTCAACACCATTACTATACCAATCACAAATTGTATGAAGGTTGGGAAGTTTTAATGAACAGATGAAACAATTAAAGGTTTTCAACTAGCCAAGGAGCTATTGACGACTGCTCTTATCCTCGTGATACTCGATTTCTTTCAACTTTTTGAGCTACATTGTGACGCTTTTGTGGTGGGTCGGGGCTATTTTAAGCCCAAGGTGGGAGGCCTATGGCTTATTTTAGTGAGAAGTTAAGTGGGTCTAAACTCATCTGCAGTGCTTATAACTTGGAGTTTTACGCCTTGGTTCGGGCCTTGAAGCACTGGAGTTCATATCTAGCCTATAATGAATTTGTCTTGTATTTTAATCATGAAGCTTTGAAATACCTTTAGAGTCAAGATAAACTCTCATACAGGCATGCTCGGTGGGCTGCGTAGACACAATAATTTTTCTTTGTCATCAAGCATGAATCAAGGATTGTTAATAGGGTGGTAGATGCTCTTAGCCAGAAGACATATTTGTTGGTTACCCTCCACACCAAAGTGCTCAAATTTGACCTCCTTAGGGACTATTTATCTACTAATCCTTACTTTGGTCCCATTGTGAATGATTCGGGGATACGATATCATGATGGTTATACTTCCCATGAAGGGTTCCTCTTTAAAGGGAACCAACTGCTTATACTAGAGGCTAACTTGCGTCAGAGAATTATTCAAGAGTTACACAATGAGGGTCATATGGGATGTGATAAAACTCTCAAACTTGTGGCCGATTAATTCTTTTAGCCTAGCATGTGTAAGGAAGTTGAGAAATTTGTGGAAGTTGTAGGGTTTGCCAAGTGGCCAAGAGTCTTGCTACCAATGCCAGTCTTTATTTACCCCTACGCACCCTAGAAGGGCCTTGAACCAATGTATGGATTTTGTTATGAGCTTGCCACGAACTCAACGTGGGTGTGATTCTATCTTTATGGTAGTGGATCGATTTTCAAAGATGACGCATTTTGTAGCTTGCAAGAAGACCTTAGATGCGATTAACATAGCCTAACTTTACTTCAAGAGATTTACCGTTTACATAGGTTACCTCTGTCCATCATCTCTGATCGCGACACTCACTTCCTTAGTCATTTTTAAAGGTGCTTATGCCATTTGTCTAACACTAATCTTGATTTTAACAGTGCTTATCACCCTCAAACAGATGGCCAGACTAAAGTATTTAACTGTTCTCTAGCAGATATATTGCAGAGCTTAGTTGATGACCACCTGAAGTCTTGGGATCAGAAGTTATTCTAGGCAAAATTTGCTTACAATCACTCTGTCAACAGAAGTACATGATTTGGTCCTTTTCACATTATCTATGGATACAACCCTCGTGCACCGCTAGATTTGGCACCTCTACCTGATCTGAAACTTATCCATGTCAAGGCAAAATATTTAATCACTCAGATTCAGGACACCCATCAGGCCACTGTTCATCATTTGCAAGCCTCTATTGCCAAGTATAAGGAAACTGTAAACAAGAAAAAGAAAGCTGTGGAATTTGATGTAGGTGACTTTGTGTGGGCCATCTTGATAAAGGATAGGTTTCCAGTTGGTGAGTATAACAAACATGCAACCCGGAAGATTGGTGCATTGGAAATACTTGAGAAGTTCAATCCTAATGCCTACCGGTTGAAGCTTCCAAGCCATGTCAAGACCAATTATGTGTTCAACATCAAACACTTGGTGATTTATCATGGGGAATCCTCTTCAGACCCTACGAATTCTGAGCCGAATTCTCTCCAACTTGGGGAAGATTATGCAAATCACATGGCTTTATCCTTTTTGGAGAAATATGATAGAATGAAGACTTAGCCTTACTGTACTACTTTGGTACTAGCTATTGTATTAGTTTCTTTATTCTATGTTGTTTCTTTTATACAATGTCATTTTTCTTAGGGTGGCGTTTGGTAATAGGAAAGTTTGATACCTGGGAAAGTTGAGATTCCTAGGAATCCTATTCTTGGGAATGTGATTTCAGGAAAATTTATAAAATGTGTTTGGTATGCACTTGATTTTCCTGTGAAAATTATGATGCATTGCTAGGAAAATTTAATTACTATGTTTGGTTGAAGTAGCAGATTCCCAGGAATATAACCAATTTTTCCAAAAATGCC